>JAMKCH010044142.1:0-11847 GCA_023653785.1 Ophioderma brevispina | reverse complement strand
GTTTTAGCAAAAACAATAAAAATAAAAAACAAAAAACATAAAAAATTTTAATTTACGGAAATATTTCAACAATTTTCTGGCAGCAATATTTCCGGACTTTTTTTGGTTCCGTAATTTTAAATTCCGGAAAAATTTCTTTAAAATACACATTTTTTTCCATAATAATTAGACAAACTTTCTTCTGTAAATTTACTGTCAAATTTCCGTTAATTGGACCGAAATTTCTGTAAATTACCCTAAAAATGACTGGATACCTGCTCCAGAATTTCCGTATTTACGGAAACGTTTTTAACAGTGTGACCGTATATAATCAACAGACCTGGCACATGCTTCCCCTGAGGGGGTTAAACAAGATATTGCCGCTTTTCACACCTTTGTGGCTAAAGACGTGACTCACGTTTTGCCATTTTAATTTCCAACCTAATGACATTTGCACATAACAAGTGGACCTGCAGTTAAATAACTGTGTTTCTGAATAATTACAAGCTTAAGTCTTAATCATTGATATTGATAGTCCCAGCAAATTGATTTTCACAATTGTACAGGTTTCTCATGCCAATTAGGCGATGAATGCGGATATAACCGATTTATGTGAAAAAAAAAAAGAAAAAAAAAAAAAAAAAAAAAAAAAAGAAAGATTTTTTTTAAAAAAAAAAAAAAAAAAAAAAAAAAAACAAAAAAAAAAAAAAAAAAAAAAAAAAAAAAAAAAAAAAAAAAAAAAGAAAAAGCAATCGGATTGTGGCTATTATACTAGCTTAAAATTCCACGTGTATTCTCATTTAATGGTTCGAGGCCTTATTCCCTTAGTTGAATGATTCTCTAGTATAGGCCTATTAACGCCATTGTGGCTTATTTATAGCTCGTCACGGTTAATAGGTTGTTAATGCCCCATATTGCCCATTGCCATAAACAAGTTGAACTGCATGATATTACCGTGTTACTAAATAGCTGGCAGGCTTAAATATATCAAGTGTTTTTTCTTATAAAGTTCCGTCTCTTTTTTTATTTTGTTTAGAACCATTACTTTTCAAATCAATTGAAGGTATTGTTCTTTGGACTAAATGTTGATATACGTGTTCGAACCTACCTTTATTTATTGGTTTGGAAGTGGCATAGGTCTTTGCGTCATATTTATTTATTTATTTACTCATGCGCTCTTGCAACCGTGGCACCTCCCATTTTTGACGGTTGCGTTCACATAAAATATAAAACTTTCACAGGTGAAAAGTTTTATGTAACAGGGCATATAGGCCATGATACGTTCGCGATTTAACGATCTTTTCGTGCTGCAGCGCTGGGGATCACTTACTTCCCTTCGCTAAATGTTTAAAATATTATGGTAACCAGGAAACTGTATCCCAAATGAAAAAAGTGCACATTCTTTAGAAAAATAAATAAAATGTCAACTCAATTTCTTCCAGAATGTCAGGACCAATATGTCACGTATAACTCAAACGACAGAGAGTTAGGATATTCAAAAAAAAAAAAAAAACAATCAACCTAAACACTTCAGATCTTTTCTCACAGGGTATGCAGGATCTATTGTTACTGCCCACATTGTTGAAAGCTTTCAAGCTATCAGGTGTTATGGCTTCCCCGTATTGAACTCTAGTATCTGTTCATACTTAAAGGTAACATACTCACCTCGCTCATGATTTTTAAAATCTAGGTCGCCTCGATACCATTGCATTTCTTGGTAAATTGAATAATAGTGTTTTTTCCTGATTTTAAAGACAATAAACTTGCGGATTTAGTGTTATTCACAATTAGGTCAGCCCGTTGTCACGGGCTTTTCTTTCATGAATTTTGCCCTTTACATTTTCTTTCGAAAAAAATTTTAATCATATGGTCAAAGTTAATGAACACACAGTAAGAAGCTCAAGATTTCTTTTATCTCGAACGAGGAAAGAACTCCCCCCAATGCAGCAAAGGACTATCATTCAAAATCTGTTTCAACGCATGCACATAACATGGACCCAGATGTAAGAATGTGAATGGTGTTTGGGCCGATTATTGAGTATCATTATCCCCATTGTTCGCTGGAGCATTTGAGGTTTATTTCTTCCATTGGTCACTGATATTCTAGAATAATTGAGTTGACATTTTATTCATTTAACATTTTAAAAAAAATGTGCACCCCTTTCATGTGGGGACAAAGCCTTTTCCTTGTTTAAAATAATATTTGTTTTTATTTCTAGTGAAGAAATAAGTAATCCCAGGTCTGGACACGAATATTTAATTAACGGCCAACATTGTTACTCATTGTACCATGGCCTAATGCAAGCCTATCATTAAAAGTAAAATGCCAAAACCTCTCCAAACCAAAGTTCTCGCTTATCAAGAAACTCATAACACATCTGTTATATCGCACGCACACTCTCTCACTTATGTACTCACCACGCTCACACACGCACAATAAGATGCACATGTAACTGTGCCATTTTGGGTTCTGTCGTTTTAACGCAGAGCTAGTAATTCGGGTATCCTTGATTTAATAACTTTTGTTTGTGCTTGTTTTTCATCTAAGGAATATGCATATCGTAATATAGTTGGTTTGGACTTATTTTAAAATCCATTGCATATGGTACCCTCTGTTATGCTAATTGTGTGCGTATTAATAAGCGAGGTTTGAACATTGTACCTTTTTGTAACTTATTTGGTATTTGGGTGTTGTGCGGTTTACATGTGCCCCCACACATGTGTAAGTCTCCCTTTTGTTTCTAGTTTGCTCCACCGCTGGCGGCTCATCCATTTTTTTTTTCCTAAACATAAAAATGGTTTTTTTGGCATTTGAAAATTCTAGGCTATGGTTTATGAGGTAATTACCCAGTAACACACCGTTTTTTGTTGGGTATGAACCCTATAGTTGATTCCCGCCATTCAAAATCACTTAAACCTTAGTCTGGCCAAAATTTTTGTTCTGCATGGAGTGCTTAATAAATTACCAAACTACTTATGCCATTTGGTGCCGTTGGTTCATTCTCGTGTCATTGTTTTAAGGTTGTAGTTTTGAGCCCCGTTGTCGCCAAGGTGTTGTACACTTGGGCATGGCACTGTACCTCGCTTGTACTCTCTCCACCCAGGAGTATGAACGGGTACCAGCTATGATGGAGTTGCAAAAGAATGGCAGTGCGGGAGGTGTGGGGACCCCCATTACATCTATAGATTATGATGGATAGTCGGCCCAAACACCAGTGAGTGACAGAATGCTGGGTCCGCATGCGGGAGCACCTTTGCATTTGCATTTGCATTTTATGCTGTGTATATTTTGGAGTTATATCATGTGTCCTCATCTAATGTACGCCAATTGTTGGGATGGATGGTGAATGTTCTATTTGTGTTGCCTTTTACAGGTACCTGACTTGTTAGGCATTCGTGATTTGGCATAGCATCATATGCTGAATTAAAATTTTTTAAGAAAACTCAGTTTATTGTTGAGCCTGCAAAAATTCCGAATGGGGATCAGCTCTGGTATATATTATTTGCATGCTTGGGGTTGTTTGTCATAAATAACCTCCTCGAATTGATCAAATCTAAGTCTGTAGTTTGGGCTCTGGAAATTCCAAATGTTCAAGTTTGGATTCAGATTTTTATTATCTGTTGGGTCCATAATATATTGGGTCCTATATATTTTTTCTTCAAAGGGGTAAGGGCAATATATATATATATATATATGCATATATCTATTATATATAATTATAATATATATATATATATATTATATCTAATATATGGAAACGCCCTCAAGGATTTTAAAGTTGGGTTAATCTGTGTGTTTCATCCTATTATAGACCTCCTAGCCCGCTCCTAAAGAGGTTGTGCCTGGGACTCATCAACAGTTAATGTGATCTTTGTCAATAGAATCAAGTCCGAATCCCCGTTGTTATTTGCACCACATTATTGGCATTCATACGTGTTGATTTCCAAGGTTGCCACGCAACATTAAATTGAATGGACTGCATTACGGTACAGGACATCCGTACGATTCTTTTGTTCCTAGCCAATCGGTTAAGTCAGGCACTACCTCTATTGCTTCCCATATTAAAATTTACAGGCTTTCCGTATGTTTTTATGGCCCTAATAGCATTAATTATCAATAACAATGCTCTACACCACATAATACCACGGCGTCGTGTGTTGATATTATTTGTAACTTGTGGTAGTTACGGGTCTCTCAATGTGAGGATACGTGCTGTATTTTGGGAGTTGTGTCACTTGGTTGGAAAATCGTGGTAATTGTGTATTAAAATAGGCTGCCTTGTTGTGACACACGTAAGCTTATTAATCTTCTAAATTAAATCCAGAAAGGCGTGATACTTCGGTTATGTTGGGGAAGACCTTTTATGCATAGTATAATAAGTTACCTACAAGGTCATAGGCATCATTGTATGCAAGATGTTGAAATTTTTCCCCAAACTTGGTTTGAAAATGTGCCTATGTATTCATTTCTTTTGCGGTTAATTTGTGATTGGGTTTATCAACATCTTAACCTTCCAAGGGCTGTTAAGCGGAAAAAACTCTTAATTGTTTTTATGTAATTAGATGCATCAGTTTTATACATTTGCATGTTTTAAACCAAAAATGCTGATCGGTGCAATATTGTGGGCACCTATTTTTCAAGTGTATCCTTTAAAGCGGACTGCCAGGTTGGTTAATATAATTACGCTTTTCAGCATATTATAAATAAGTTTTTGTTCAAATGAATGTCTTCAGTCAGAAAAATTACCACTATATGATTGATAAAAGTAAAACGTTTTTTATAATATCTTCCGTAGATTTGCCGCCATTTTGATCGGCCACCGAGAAAATGGAAATCATGATGCTGTACAGTTAAATATAGTTGTCTTGAAATAAGTAGAAGTGAATGACATACCAAACCTTTTCAGCTAAATTCTTCTTTGACGAACCGCCCCTGTTTTACTCGATTGTTATGATTTTATACTGGATACACTATTATAATCCGATTTTGACCAGGAGTACCCTTAGACATTCCATAGACAACTGTTTTTATCTATTTGAATTTCAAAGTCATCCAACGTCACCAATGCCGAGCAACGTCACCATGCCGAACATGGGACATACATGGGCCACATTATTAGTTAATTCTTGCTAATAAGGTATCTATAGTGAAGTAGATATTAGTTATTTTTAGCCGCAAAAATATCTTTTAAAAACATACTTAAATTAAAAAATTAGCCGTTAGTACACTTTAAATACTTTCTTGTGTTCTGGTTTGAACATGTATGAGTATGTAATGATACAGTTTAGGCTGTAATTTTAAGCATATTCTGGTTTCCATTTTGAATTTGCATAAAAACTTTGGGTTTTTGGTTCATGTTTTACCATGGGTTATATGGCGCCAATTATGCTTGCGTGGCATGTAATTGTGTTGTTGTTTATGTGTGGTTATGTTTTCAATTCACATATTCTTTTTTTCCTTTTAAAGAAAACACTGGTATAAGTCTGTCCGTTTAAATGGACCTTGACCCATCTTGTTTTATGGCAAATTCGCGCAGGCTTGGAGTCTTAATCATAAACTGTATGTTTTTGGTTGCCTTCTTCGCCAGTAAAGAGCTATTTGGTTATTTGTGTTGTTCGAATGTGGGGAGGGATTTAGGCATAGTATTGTGTTCAGAAATCTGTAGTCTGTAAAAAATGCTACTTGGGTCAGGATATTTTGTGTCTGTTATATCCAATGGGCCCCAGGTAATGCGGCAAGCAAGAGCTGTACAGTCAACCTGAATAATTTGCTCTCTAGTGTGCAGGAAATTGGTCCCAGAGGTATCAAAAAAAAAACCGAGAAGAAGGAAGGATGTCTTCGAGCAATGTTTATGTGTTAGGAACTCTCAATCGTACCTAACTAGTGCTCTGGGTTATTTAAACCTTAACCGTGGGCCTTCTGCTTTCAATCGTCAGGATTGGTGAGTGCCATATCAATTGTTTTGGCATCATTCAAATTTTTTATCCATCAAGTGGGGATACATGTGGCGTTAGCCCCATTTTTTTAGTAATAAGGAATAATTCATGTACGGCCTTGGTGGGGATTTAAAGTAATCTTTGAACTATCTGAAGATTTGGTTTACAAAGGAATTGAAGTAAATTTAAAAATTGCCAGGCTTGGTCTCTCTCTTTCTACCCCCCCCCCGCCGGGGGAGGGGGGGGGGGGTTTGGGTCAAGTGGTTTCTGGCTCAGAAATTTGTTTGGCACCATTCTCATTGTCGCCCACAAGGGGCTATTGCTTTTATTTTGGCATTATTTTGGTTTCATTCAATTAATATGGCAATTTATCTTTACTGATAGCTGATGTGAGCGAGCCAGAAGTAATTGACTTCAGGCTCTGAGATTATGCCTATGTATTAATTAGAGTAGTATCCAAATGTTGAGCTTTGCCAAATTGCGGATATTAAAGGTATTTCATTTAATTGTTCAGGCAATCCCAGAGGTAATTGATTTAGATGTTCTGCACTCAGTTCGTCTATTGCATTAATTAATTATTAATCTTGCAATTTTCTTTGATCTTGGAGGTCTTCGAGCCTTAGAGGTAGCTGAATTCAGGTCAACAGTAAGTTAATATTTCCAAAACATTGTTCTAGGCAGCCCTTGAGGTATTCGACTTTAAGATCCTTTAACTAAGTTTGAATGTACAACGGTAATCCCATATCTAATTGATTCCCGGACTGTTGCGAGTAAGCCAGGCGAAATGGTTAATATTATCCAATTATAGTAATGTCAGCCTAATCTGTGCTACAATGGATCCAATGTGATTTTATATGATTAAGGATGTATTAATTCTGGCTGCTGCAGTAATTTAATCATTTTGGTAAAAAATGGTTAAAGGTAAACTGTCTTATGCCAAGGGCATGCATCCTAGATTTTATTATGTTTACATATGTGGCTGTGTCATACTAAATTACCATATGTGGCTATACAGAAATGCAGTGGGCTTCCAGATGGCTCAATCTGTGTGTATGGGTTATTAGGGTTTAAGCGGTCTCCAAGCCCATTGGTTACAAAATGAATGTTCTCAAAGCAGGCTTAATCTTTGCTACAATGGTCTCTAGGGATATTTATGAGTTTTAATTTGGCTTGACAGTAATTAAAATTCACTCTTGGTGAAATTTGGAGCTAGAGGAAAACTGTCTTCATGCAAGGGCATGCCCAAACACATAGAATTTTATTATTGTCTATGGGCTGTCATACTTAAAATTTTGGCATAGTGGCTTACGAAAATTGCAGGTTGGCTTTACAGATGGCACTATCTGTGGTATGGGTTTATTAGGGGAAACTTTCCGGGCCATGGTGTTAAAAGAAAATTTTATTCTCAAAGCAGGCCATATTTAAAAACTATGGCTGTTGGAGAACCGTTTTGAATGAATAAAGGATACGTCTACGCACGATGGTGAGCAATTGGCAACACCCTTGGTCTGGTCCCCTTCTTTGTCTGGGACAAGAGATCACACTAGCCTGGGCCACTGCTTGTTGCATACTGCACTATCGTCAATTTTTACCTTTACTGGTCGGAGCCCCACCTCTGAATAGTGCTGGTCCATCCCTGGTCAGCCACCATAGGGATTCGTACATGCCTCTGCAATTTGCTACTTTTTTTGGCTGAAGGTCTATGGGGGTGGGGGTTTGAATGGGAATGAACAAATTTAAGACCCTAAAAGGGGAATCAAAAACATTTTCGAACCGAAAAGGGGGATAAAACAAATTTTTATGTCCGAGGCTCCAACTTTCCACCCCCCCCCCCACCACGTTTCATGACACTCCTAAGGGATATAAAGCATACAACATTTCAAATATCTGAATATTTGAGATATAATAAGAGAACAACATTTCAAACTTTTTGAGAGTTTGTTGTCCAATAATTTCAGCACTACACTTGACACTATAAGATACAGCTTTCTTTTGGCAATCTACGGATAACATATTTTTTGAATGCATTGAAGTCCAATTTTCATAAAGCAAGAAGCCAGAGAAACTTGTATATCTGTTAGTCAATTACTGTAAGGTCGCCCACTGTTAACCCCCAAACTGGAGCCAACTTGTCTCCTTCCTCCAGATAAGGATTGCAGTATTACTTGCTGGTCAAAATCACTGGAGCCTGTAGTACGTGTGGGGCAGCACATAAATTACCATTCCTCATTAGCTGTATGAATGGATCTGTAGGTCCGGTACACACCAACGAGACATGAACATAACCCCTAGATTTTTGACAGGTGAGATGTTGGATGGTAGGCTGAAATGGTTGTGTATTTTAGTGGGGTTTGCTGAAATGTGACTTTATCACCATATTGCCGGTTGACTATTTGTTTTCACTGCCATAAATGCTGACCTCCTGGTCCGTCCAGGTTCTCCCTTTTGCCCTTCTGTCCACCGTTCCTGGCTGTCCATCTGAACCCTTGACCTCCAGCATTCCTTAGGTCCTGTCGTTCCAGGAGTCCCTGTACTCCTCTTGGTCCCTTTTCTCCTCGGGATCCTTCGGGTCCATGAGACCCATTTGCCATATCCAGCGTCTCCTTTTGGACCTTTGATACTTATTCCAGTTCGCCCTTTATTCCATCTCGTCCTGGAAATCCATGTGTCCAGAAGGTCCAGCTGCCCCAGGGACTCCTGGATTCCTGCGACACCTTGACAGCAAATGTTGCAGTTATTCTCAGGTTGGTTTCCTTGATGTGGAGTTTGTGGATTCCACAGAACAGGCTGATTTAAAATCAGGAACAGAATCGACACCAACATGATTAATCTGGAGAGAAATTAGATCAAGTTATGAAGCAGTTTTCACAAAATTTTGTTGATGGTAAGATGACGACACCCATTTTCCTAAATCCGAAAAAAAACTGTTTCATTTTTTCAGGATTGTTTTGTAATGAAAAATGTACACAGTCATTGCAAACTTGCTACCGAATCACCTGAAAATCTCAAGATAGTAATGATGGTATTCTCAACGGAACGTGAGGGGGGGGGGGGGGGGTGTCCATTGGAAAATCGCATGGACTCGTGAAACCGTTGGTTTATTAGCTCATTGAATTTGGTCGAGCCCCGCCGCGGCCAACGTGTTTGTGTGTTTCTTGGGCAAGACACTTTGCTGCTTTTCTCACTTCACCGAGGTGTAAACGGGAAGCTGTTAGGGGTATTCAGACTGTGCGCGTTATTATTGCTTTCCGAATTTTCAAACGTGAAAATGTGATATATCCTTAATGGACAGCAGAATAGAATAAATAAAGCGTTTGAGCGTGCTCGCTAAACGCACTATATAAGTGTATACATTCAATTTATTTTAAGTAGACTCGGGTTTAAACAGGATGTTGTATTTTTCATGGGCGGACCTTTTTTCATAACAACCGCAACGCTGAAAGAGTGTGATGTAATAGGTTTTTGAAAACAAAAATTAGTTTCAGGAACGTCGTACCAAGAAAGATAGAGGGTGGGAATCAAAATTATTAAAATATCACGGAGATATGCTCCAAAACCAGTTCTAGACGGAATCAAATGCCGCGCAAAGCGGCGATAATATTAGGCCAATTTAAATTAATCTTGGGCCAAAAATGTAATCATTTGGCTAAAAAATCCTTCAACACACAGTCTTCGGCCCCTGATTAAGTTAATGGCCAATCCCGCCAATTTGGATTTTTTGACCAATTTTCCCAGATTTGGAAACCAAGACAAGTGTTTTCTTTCATGCTTTTAGAGTTTGATTTATTAAAGTAATCCATATCCAATTATCTTTATATAAAAATGTAAATTGCTTGTGTCCACTCATTTTTTCTATTTTGTAAGACCTGTAAAACAACACGCTTCACGCCGCCATCTTGGATTTTCGTTAATTTTCATTAATTTGTTAGTTTTGTGGCATTTTGGAAATCATAGTGAATGTTGTCTTCAATTTTTAAGCCCACAAGTAATTCTATGACAATTTCATTAATTACAGGTTAATGACTTGTTTACTTGGTTTCGCTTTAAAAAGTGATTAAGCCGTCTATGTACACGAAACCCTGTGATAAAATCTGGACGGAAAATGTAAATGTTGTCCTACTTTCGACCCCATATTTTGACTCAAATTGTATTATGTCGACCCCCCCCCAAAAATGGGGTGCATTTTTTTGCTCAGAACTTCCAAACACCATCATTAGCCTAGTAAGATGTTAAGGGGTAATGTGAAAAATAGTACCCTTTTTAACAACAACCACAATTTTGATCACTTCGGTAAAATCTGGGGGGGTTCTGGGATATATTAGAGATCGTGCCACGACCTTTAAACTTTTCAGCGTAGAAAGATAGATAAAAGACCATTAAAGAAAGGACTAACCTCAATTAAATACGAGTCTAAAGTTAGACTCCCCTATAGAATACCGCACTATCAGTGATTTGCTGAATCAACAAATCGAAAAAATATTCCAAAATCAGATCTTGGCAGTCTGTAACAAGTATCGTCGACCTAACTACCCTACATCAAATCAACTATAAATTACTGATCCTTATTTTCTGTATTCTTAAATGATTTATTGCAGCTTTCATGTTTAAAATAATCAAATCGCTTTTCCTTTCACAACAATACAATGTCAAATATCAGGGCTATGCTAGGATTTGTTATTTGTGTAGCACTTTTTGCAAAGCTCTTGCTTTGATCACGTTGAATGCAACATATGGGGAAAATTGCTAAACACCTTAAAATTGCCTAGCAAATGGCATAAATGTGTAGCAAACTGCTATGGCTAAACAAGCTATCATGAGGCCCCTGTCAATAATAATTTAAATCTATAACTCCTATAGATATATCTATCGCTCCTCTCCCACCCCTGCTTGCTCGCTAAGTAGGCAGAGGCGCGTGCAAGCAAGCGCACTGTGTTTGCATAAAATATTGCAAAAATAACTCGAAGTAGGAAACAAGGTCAAGCCCCATTCATGCAATGGATGTTGACCTTTGTTCCCCCCTCTTGGGAACTAGCATTTAAGGCAGTCAACACTATTCCTTATTTTAATCCTATGAGCTCCATCATAAGTTGGGTACACATTTTTTATCCACATTTCGGAGTTAATTTTAAAATTGCACCTGTACACCTGGAAATTACCGTTTTTATTGATTTTTGCTGTTTTTTAGCCACACTCCAAAACTTTCGGCCGCATAATGTACAAACTATACCTTTTCGGAACATTAGGAATAAAACTTTTAACTTAGTATACTTTTCAACAGAATTGGCTCAATTCAAAATTTTGACCCGTTATTGCACCTTTGACTCCCGAAAAACCAATTCCCCACCCCCTCCTATCACTCCTTTTTTTGGTAATGTTGACACCTTTACCTACCAAAATCAGTTGAAATCAGCTGAAATCAGCTTCTGTAAAAATTTTTCACAGATTTGCTAAGAATATGTTTACTTTTTGAGTTACTAAAACAGATGTGAACAGATTTTGGATGAGAGTTCGTTGCATAAGAATATTGACAAAATTAATTTCATCATATTGAACTTTCATTTATCAATGGCAATGTTTTACAACAATTTGAAACGATAAGTATTTAGGATAAGATTTTTTTCATAACAATATATTTTGATATTGCTCTTGTTCAGTCCACAAAGTCATTCAGTTTTCGTTTAAACTTTAATAAACGATATGTTAATGGGCTTCTTAACTTGGCAAAGAATAATGTATGGATGTATTCCTCTTTCAATGGGTCCTCCTTCACATGATTTCTACCCTTTTGAATGTAAACTTGTCTTCAAAGTTATTCCTTATACACAATCCTAAGCTAAATAAGTAGAATAAAGTTATGAAAGAGATTTTTGTTTTCACTATCTGACCGTGTGATTATTTTCAATAGTTAAATAATAAAACGATACTTTTAAT
>JAMKCH010044141.1:0-12539 GCA_023653785.1 Ophioderma brevispina | reverse complement strand
CTTCACGGACAGGCTCCATCTGATATCATCGATATGCTTCAAGTTCGGGTAACTCAAAGGCCGATGGTACCTCTAGCTCTCTTGTTGAGCCAAGAACTCGGTGTGTTTCTTTTGGTGACCGTTCCTTTGCTGCCTATGCTCCCAAATTATGGAATAGTCTACCTAGCTTCTACCTAGCCATATTAAAAATTGTATTTGGCGCTAGGACATTATTTTTTTCTGATTGATTGATTGATTGTGGCTCCCGGCGGACTACATCTGCTTTCAAAACCGGGCATGCTCCTATTAATCAATTTCGAGAAACAATTTGGTACACTTCACACGAGTTTATTTTAAAAACAATAAAATTCGGGCTTGATATCATAAAATGGTTTTAGTACATTGTATAATGGTGCCAATTCTTCAGTGGTTATAAATGGTAATGTTTCCAAACAATTTCACATTCCTGGTTGTTGTAAACAAGGTGACCTTTTATCACCGTATATTTTTCCACTGTGTGTAGAAATATTTGGAGTTATGATAAGAAACAACAAGTAATCCGAGGGATTAATATAGATAATAATGTTCTTTAAATTTTCTCAGTGCGCGGACGACACCTCAGTCATACTGATGGATCAGTGGAATCCTTAGAAAACACTATGAGAGTTTTAGGTAAATTCAACCATATGTCAGGGCTAAAAATTAATATTAAAAAACTGTAGCAATTTGGATTGGTTCAAATAGACTCTTACAAATAGGTCAACATTAAAATTAGAATTTCAGTGGCGTCTTTTATATTTTGTATATTACTTTTAGTACTGATATGCCAGATATGTTAGATATTAACTATCAAAAGGCTTTTAAATCCATGGTAAATATGATGTCCATTTGGTAAAAACGAACTATAACTGTTCTTGGTCGGGTCACAGTTTTGAAATCACTTATTTACCAAATATTAATTACTTGGTACAAATGTTACCAAATCCTACGAGTGAATACATCAAAAACTTAAATGAAGAAATATTCATTTGCCCGGTCGCATTAAACGTTCCCAAATGTCTACGGGGGAGTAAAAATTCCCAACATAGAAATGCACCTAAATGCACTTAAAAGCTGGATCCGTCGTATTTCTTTAGGAAACCAAAAATAGGTTAAGCTTCTCCACATCGCATCAATCTTCTCCACAAATGAAGACATCAATTAAAACATGTTTTTGTATGTTCTTACTCCTTGTCTATGTATTTGTTCAAATTTAATAATCATAAGTTAGATTTTAACTACATTGCTAATCAGTATCTCGATAAACAGTAGGTGGAATGAATAAAGGCACATGCGGCAAATGCCGGCTTTTTTTTGTTAATTATTTATAATACTTAACAGAAGAGGGGTGATTTATGACATACACTGACTTTAATATTTTAAAACAAATTTCCTGGAATATTAATACCACGGTATGCTAAGTAGTTTTCATAAATACTTTGGTGGGGGGGGAGTTTGGAACTTCGGCTAAAAAACTTTGGGATCCCCCTTTTTAGGTGATCGAAAATTTTTTGATCCCCCTTTTCAGGATCTTAAAATTTTCTTGATCCCCCTTATACCTGTCAACAAAAAAAAGCAGCAATTGCGAGGCATACATACAGAATCCCTATAGGGGGCTGACTCCGTTAAGTCAACCCCTATTCAAAGTGGGACGCTGACCACAAAGGTAAAATTGACGATATTGCAGTCCATGGTGCATAATCACTTCTCACACTACGCGCAGACCCCTTGCAATATTTGTTTGTCTTTGTACGTATTTTCTCATGCAAAATTGGATAGAACCATTTTAAATTTTAAGTGGTCCCCTCACCACAAATACCATGTTTGGGCAACGGTCCTTTATTGTAGAGGTGGTTTTGTTCGGATCATATGTAAAGCATACAAGTACATTGATATATCAATTTCTATAATTCTGGCATTTTGTAAAAACAAATCATTGGAAGTAAAAATATTTAAAATAAGCCTACTGTAATCAATGTGAAATTAGGGAAAAAGAAAAAGTGCCATGTAACCCCCTTTAGCTATCTACAGGAAACAAGTTCTTTAGTGGCGCCTACGGGCGCACCTCTTAGCTTGGCTTTGGAAATTGTAGCCAAATTGGGGGTTCTACGTTAGATCACGATATTGTTACATAGTGGATGTTCCAAATATTGTGGAAAATATATGTGGAGTTTTGAGCTCGATTACCCGATACCTAAAATTAATTTCCTTTCGGAATAGATTTTAATCAATAATAATGTTCTCCTTTTCTTCGAAATTTAAGGAATATATTTCGAAACCACTGTATAATGGTATCCTGCACGTACCGCCATATTTAATTTTCCCATCATTCTCTTTGCCATTGAAATGGGGGCATTCTACGTTACAACATAGTTGCTGCAGCACCAACCAGTTGAGTAAGTGGTACCGGGGCGAATAATAACATTTTGTCATCATAGCTAAAATTGGACCGTAGGGATGTGGAGTTCATGAACACGGGGGTGATACAACATTTAAAAGTGGTGGCAATTTTCATACGACGCCATTTTCCAAAATAAAGCCATCTTAGGCAACACCTAAGAAACAATTTTGGTGTACAAAATGTTTTTAATTGGTGTCAAGGATTCAATAAAAATATTCCCAGAACTATAAATGTTGCATGTGCCGAATTTTCTCAAGATGGCTGAATTTTATTGACCAACCCTTATATTTCCTTATTATATAGCCTAGGAAGTTGATTGTGGTGTCAAATTAAAGATTTTCTGGGTCAAGAGTTCAATAGAAACTATTTACAAAACTGCCAGATGATATAAAAGGAATGGAATTTTCATACTCACTATTTTTCAAGATCGGTCAACATACAAAAGGCAAAATCCTTTAAACCTCATACTATACATCACCTAGGATGACGAGTTTGGTGACAAAGTGGGATGTTTTTAGTCCAAGGTTTCAACAGCATATTCTCAAACTGTCAGATGAGTCGTGGGTCATTTTAATTCATGGACTACCAATGTGTCACCAAAATGTGACACCTTGACTACTCTAAATGTAATTCAACCCAAAACATCTTATTCGGACTTGGCATGGAAAGTTGGATATTTAGGCACTGTATTATTTTTAATGAAACTATTATTTTTTTTGTTTCAGATCTGTCAGAGTAAAATGGGCCCCAAATTTCGAACAATTAAATGGCCATGGTCACGTGCCACACCTATTGGTATTCAATGTTTTCGGTTTCGTTCATATGGGACATAAAGCGCAGTTAGGAAGTTCTAAGGAGGAGTTACTGAGGATTCTGTGTTGGTATTAGGTAATTATCAAGCATCGGGTTAATATATTTTATCACTTTGCCACATTAATCCCTGACTTGTAGTAAGTTAACACTCTTGGTTACTTTTAATTTAAAGTATGGGCTATCCTCGGAAAAAATTGACAAAGCAAGTAAACATACTTTTATTGCATCCGACGTTTTGAGAAGATTTTTATTGAACCCTTTACCCGAAACACACATTGTGACACCGAAATCATCTTCTGAGGTATATAATACGAAATATACGGTTTTTCGTGTCTTTTGACCTATTTGGCCATATTGACCTTAGTAGTGCTATTACCTCTAAAATGGAGGCCATTTTCTGCAAAATGTTGGTTTTTGCAAATTGCCATCACTTTTTTTTTGTTCATCACGCTTTTTTCATGGAACTACAACCCTGATCAATTTTAGCTACCTGATGTAAATGATTATTCCGGCCTTGTTGGTAGAAATCTACGGCCCCTTTTTCACCTGATGCGGCAGCACTAACATGATATATTGTTACATAGGTGGATGCCTCCAATTATTGTGAACAATAGATGCGGGACTTGCTCTTGATTATTTGGTGACCTAAATTATTTTTTTTTCGGCAAGTTTATCAGAAGATCGATGTTTCTTGTTATTTTTATTTTCATTAATGCAAATTTTACAAAACACTGCCATTGTAGTCTCGTTTTCATGTTGGTGTCCCCGGTGGTAAAAACGGATTGTCGACCTATAAATTATCGGTAGTAAACGCAAGGTTCAGAGACTGGCAGCCTACGGACGCTACGCACGCCCATAAGTCTCTGACCGCTTGTCTGTCCTACGGACGCCCCATTCTCTGAAACCTACTGTCCGTCGACACTCGCTCTCTATAATGTGCCCGTCCGTCGGACACTCGCTCTTTATAACCATTTTCTCGTGGGACCATCGTCTTTGACCTACTGTTTGTTATGTAGGACACTCACTCACTGGAACCTGATGTCCTATGGACACGCATTCTCTAATATTAGCTGCCCTATACAGATTAATTGCTGAAGATATTGATGAAGTTATACTGTAATCTGAAACACATTAATGTATATGATTTGGACACTCTATTTCTGGACACTCAATTCATTCAGCTATCGCGAAAAGTGAGCGTCCCCAGTAGCTGGGCCACTGGTCAAAAAGCTCAGAAAGATATACGCATTTTGACTCTCGGTTAGGGTATATCTTTGGATACCCAAAAGTGCTGGTTGTAAAATTATCTTTTCTTGTGCGGTGATGTGGTGGTGTACAACATCAGGGTAATAAAAATCTTAATGAAAATAGCTAAGAAAACGGTATCAGGGGTAGGGTATCATATAACAAGATACTCGGAGTTATATGTATATCATAGGTGATTAAGACGTTTGCCATAAAGAATAATGATGATTAGAGTCTACGTGCACAAAAAATGCAAAATAACATTTAAAAACAAAATTATGGGAATAAATTAGGACCAATATCGAAATAATCTCTTGAATTATTCGATCTTATTGCTTCTACGTCTGGGCGAATTGATTTTCTTTTAATATTGTGTTCTTGTAATGTGTTGTTTATTAAAAATATTAAAAAAAAAATAGTCCCAAAAATATACGTTTTACGTAGACTATTTTACATTAACACGGTGGGGGGGGGGGGGGTGTAATTGACCCTAATGAATATTATAACGCTTTAAGATTTTCATATTTTCTTGCTGTAAACAAAAGGTTGTGATACAAGCCGTTTGTGTCTATGTCCGATTACTTCAGATTGCAATTATTTTGAGATGTAAGTGGAGCGTGATGGGTGTATGGAAAAAATTACACGGTTTCAAGTAATTTGTCCTCCACCCCCACCCCTGAAGAAGATATAGCAAACATACGCGAAATAGCAAGCGGAAATTGTCAAAATTATAATAGCATGTAGCGCCACAATGATCCCAAATCTTCTAAGTTAATTGCTAAGCAGATCTGTATATATTTTTTGTTTTTTTGTCAAATAATTTGACCTTTTGACTTTGTTGCACACAATATTTAGTTTTAGTAGCAAGGTAGAAACAGGGAAGAAAGACAAGGTGTCGTATAATGAGTAACAATGGGATAGTTAGCCGTATAATAAAATTGATGTAACCTTGCGCCAAACATGCTCCGTTGCCCCAGCAATGGTTCAAACCAAACCATGGCATACTTTAACGTGTGGGCTGTCATTGATTCGAATTCGAACATCTGGTCCTACTTTTTCTCTCAAATTTGATGATTTCAATGATGAGTCATCAGGAATCTATAGAAAGCGATTATATTTATTGGTATTTGTTCCACATGACCTTTTCAAGTGGATAGATAGCTGATATGTGGCACCGACGGGGAGGCATTGACAGCTATTGACTTCTTATATGGTTAGGCATATATTTGTTTGTTAAGACTTTTAGTGAATTCCAGCAAAGTGAAAATGTTTCTTTTGAGTACAGACATAAGTTCTCTTTTGTGTAACGTTTGGCGGTTTGTTTTTAAACTGTAGATTATCCAGGATTCTAAGGCTAAAACTTTGTTATGATCTATGCACAACGTCGCAACATACATACTATCGTATTTTAATTCCATCTGAGAAACATCTCGATTGAAAATCATTTATGCCTATACCACGAAAGTGAGCATAAAAGAACAAAACTGCTTTACTATTGTGAAGAATCAAAACGAATTATTCTTTGTTTCACAGGAAGGCATGACCAACACCCATGACCAACCTACCCAAAGTTGTTTTTGAATCCGATATAACATTTAAACTTGAACAGTTACTTTTTTCGCTACAGGGCCATCCTTCAAAAAATAAACCTTTTGGTAAAAAATGAAGTCAAATGGTATTGCAAATTCTTTACATTTATCACGTTAACCATCCTTTCAAGTTTTCCTGCCTGATATTTTAAACAATATGTCCAACTCAACATCATTATTTCATAAATGAACGTCTTTAATATTTGGGATGAAAAAGGAGATTATTACACCAGTTTGCTTCTTTAGTTTTATATTAAATAAGCTTTTCAATTTTTGTTTGAAATTTAATTTTTTAGTTTTTTGATTTTTTTAATATTTGTAATGTTTGTGAAAAAATAACAAAATTATAGGAAATAGACAATTAATTACAGAGAATATTAATTACTTGGTATGTCACACAACGTGACCAAAAATACAAAGAAGTTTTTATTAAAACTCTCCTGTCATTTCAAATAAAGAAAATAGAAAAAACGGCCCAATTGGGCGAAAATGTGTAAAAACTGAATCCCAAAGTTATTAGCTTTAATTTAACGTAGGTTACACCTTCATGTCATTTCAATAAAGAAAAATAGAAAAAACGCCCAATTTGTCGCAAAATGTGTTTTAAAACAATCCCCAAGTTATAGCTTTAATTTAATGTTAGTTACACCTTCCTGTCATTTCAAATACAGAACATAGAAAAAATGACACAATTGGGCGCAAAATGAAAAACTGAATTCCAAGTTATAAGCTTTAATTTAACGTAGGTTACACTATGTCATTTCAAATAAAGAAACTAGAAAAGGTCGCCCAATTGGGTGCCAAAATTGTAAAAACTGCACCCCTAAGTTACGAGCTTTAATTTGAATGTACCATAACATCTACCTGTCATTTCAAACAAAGAAAATAGAAAAAACGCTCAATTGGCGCAAAATGTGTTAAAACTGGAATCCCCAAGTTTATAAGCCTTTAATTAACATAGTGTTACACCTTCATGTCATTTCACTAAAGAAAAATAGAAAGGCGCCCATTGGGTGCAAATATGTAAACACTGCATCCCTTAGTTACCAGCTTTAATTTGATGTACATAAAACTCTCCTGTCATTTAAATAAAGAAACTCGAAAAAACTCCCAATGGGCCAAAATGTGGGTAAAAACCTGAATCCCAAAGTTATAAGCTTTAATTTAACGTAGGTTACACCTTTATGTAATTTCAAATAAAGAAATAGAAAAGGCGCCCAATTGGGTGCAAAATATGAAAACTGGGCATACCCAAGTTACGAGCTTTAATTTGAATGTAATAAACTCTCCTTCATTTCAAACAAAGAAAATAGAAAAAACGCCCAATTGGGCGCAAAATGTGTTAAAACTAACTGAATCCTCGAAGTTATAAGCTTAATTTAACATAGGTTTACACGTTTTCATGTCATTTTCAAATAAAGAAAATAGAAAGGACGCCCATTGGGTGCACATATGTAAAAACTGCATCCCTAAGTTACGAGCTTTAAATTTATGGTACATAAACCTCCTGTCATTTCAAAAAGAAAATCTAAAAACGCCCAATTGGGCGCAAAATGTGTTAAAACTGAATCCCAAGTTATAGCTGTAATTGATTGTAGGTTACACCTTCCTGTTATTTCAAATAAGAACATATAAAAAAGGCGCCAATTGGGTGCAAATATGTAAAAACTGCATCCCTAATTTCCGAGCTTTAATTTGATGTACATCACTCTCTGTCATTTCAAATAAAGGGAAAATAGAAAAAAACGCCCCATTTGGCGCAAAATGTGTTAAAACTGACCATCCCCAAGTTATAAGCTTTATTAACATATGTACACCTACCTGTCATTTCAAATAAAGAAAATAGAAAGGCGCCCAATTGGGCGCAAAATATGTCAAAACTTCATCCTAATTACTAGCTTATTTGATGACAGTACAACTCTCCTTCATTCAAATAAGAAATAGAAAAAAAACGCCCAATTGGGCGCAAAATGTGTTAAAACAATCCCCAAGTATAGCTTTAATTTAACGTAGGTTACACCTTCCTGTCATTTCAAAAAGAAAAGAGAAAAAATGCACAATTGGGGCGCACAATGTGTAAAAACTGGGAATCCCAAAGGTATAAGCTTTAATTTAACGGAGGTTACACCTTCTGTCATTTCAACATAAAGAAAATAGAAAGGCGCCCAATTGGGTGTCAAATATTAATGTAAAACTGCATCCCTAAGTTACGAGCTTTAGATTTTTGATGTCATAAAACTCTCCTGTCATTTCAAATAAAGAAAAGATGAAAAAACTCCCAATTGGTCGCGCAAAATGTTAAAAACTGAATCCCAAATTTATAAGCTTTAATTAACGTTGTTTACACCTTCATAGTCATTTCAATAAGAATAGAAAAGCGCCCAATTGGTTGCAAATATGTAAAAACTGCATCCCTAAGTTAGAGCTTTAATTTTGATTTAATAAAACGCTCCGCGTCATTTCACACAAAGAAATAAAAAAACTCCCATTGGGCGCAAAATGTGTTAAAACTGAATCCCCAAGTTATAAGCTTTAGTTTAACGTAGGTTAACAACCTTCCTGTTATTTCAAATAAGAACATATAAAGGCGCCCAATTGGGGTGCAAATAATGTAAAAACTTCATCCCTTATTACGAGCTTTCATTTTGATGTACATAAACTCTCCTGTCATTCAATAAAGAAAATAGAAAAAACTGCCCATTGGTCGCAAAAGGTGTTAAAACTGATTCCCCCAAGTTATAAGCTTTAATTTAAATAGGTTACACCTACCTTGTCCATTTTCAAATAAGAAAATAAGAAAGGCGCCAATTGGGCCGCAAAATATGTTTCAAACTGGGGCATCCCTAATTTACTATAGTTTGTCTCATCTAGTTGAAGGTAACGTTACTGCGACTTTTATGTTGCGCTCCATGAATCGCGCGCACTATGTTTGGAATCAGCGCATGATACGCACGCAAATAAAGGTGGCACGATCGAGACGCTTGTTGGAATGCAAAGACGCATAATGACGACACCTTCAACTTAAGGTGAACAAGTCTAGCTTTAATTTGATGTACGTAACACTCTCCAGTCATTTCATAATAAAGAAATAGAAAAAAACGGTAAGCCCAATTGGCGCAAAATGTTTTAAAACAATCCCCAAGTTATAAGCCTTTAATTTAAAGCAATTGGGCACATTTTTGTGAAGAGCGCCCCCATTTTCAAAAATTTGATATTTTTGCACAGTTACTTGGTAATAGTCTAGAACGAACGAGACCTGCGAAAAATGGTATTATCAGCAAAATAAAGCAATTTTGGTAATTAAATTGGGTCCCAGATAGACTTAACGACAGAGCTGGAAATGTTACGTACGTTTATGTCCGTCCATGATGAAATAGGGCCATCATCGAGAAAAACCTCTAACTTGACTTGCCCAGAACTATTAAGCCAACTAATGGATGAGCGTAGCACGTATTATGGGCGCTATTTCCCGGCTATTTCACACTTGGAACCGTTTCCATCAGCCGTTGAATTAATTATCGGGATTCCCGCTAATAATTTATTCAAGTACAAAATTCCTTCGTTTGTGAAGCATAGACATTTTTCGGACTTAACCATTCACAGGTATAGTTGACTATCCAGTTACCCAATGCAACCGTGTAAAAATCTCCAAATTTTTGAAAAATTGGGGTCGCCCTTCAAAAAAATTTTTGCTAATATTTCTTTAAGTAGTTACACCTGTCCTGTCATTTCAAATAAAAAATCATGAAAGGCGCCCAATTGGGTGCCAAATTTGAAAACTGCATCCTAATTTAGAGCTTTAAAAAAAATTTTATGTCGTAAAACTCTCCAGGTCATTTCAAATAAAGAAACTAGAAAAACGCCCATTGGGTCGCAAATGGTGTTTATACTGAATCCCCAGTTATAAGCTATAATTTAACGTAGGTTACACCCTTCCTGTCATTTCAAATAAAGAAAATAGAAATGCGCCCAATTGGGCGAAATGATATGTAAACAATTGCTATCGCCCAAGTTAAAAGGTTTAAATTTGATGTACGTAAATCCTCTCCTGTAATTTCAAATAAACAATATAAAAACGCCATTGGGCGCAAATGTGTTTATCCTGCAACGTTTTAACCAAACTCCCATTTCCCAGCCAGTCCCTTGGCAGTGACTAAAATCAAAGAAATCTTTTTTAGGCCATTTAAAACTGCAATGATGTTATTCTTTGTCTGAAATTTTGCATGCATTATCACATACCCAACACTAAAAACATCCAAAATTACTTAGTATAATCATTTCATAAAAGAAAAAACATTTAATGCGATGATGACTTTCAGATATAGAAATAGACCCCTTCGCAATTTTGAGAGCATTGGTTTCTATAGTCGGGTCGCTAAGCGACCCACAAAAATGGTAATAAAGTTGAGTTGGCAAGTTTTGATTCGCCAGCAGTTGTAATCTTGAGTCTATTTACGGTAATAGTTTATATCTAGTTTTAATCTACTATAATGGTCGATTTTCTGTTAACATGTTCCAGATTTTATAATACTTTGGGCTGCCACCGGAGCGTTTGATAGCTGATGAAACTGTCTTCTGTCGTCTTTTAAGCCAGAAGAGCTTTTCAGTTTTGATCAAATAGGGATTCCATTTGTGGTCCTAAATGAGGACATTGCGACAGACTGATGGTGGTAAAATACGTGGATTTTCTTACTGTGGAATATTAGCGTCGTCGAGGGAAAACCTTGTCGTCTTGAACTGCGGACAAAAAGACCTCAAGTCTCAGAAGATTCGCATTTGAATATACCATGTAGTACTGATGAACTTATGGCTGTCGTTTTGGAGTCTTCGCTGTGAGGACATATCAGCGTTGAACTGTTCACGCTTCTTGCAACACTGTACAATACTGAAACTTGAAGTATTATAATCTTAATATTCTGTGTGATTCTATCGTAATTTGTTTTTGGACCTACCAATTCCTTGAACCAAACCAATTGAAGATCATTAAAACTGTTTTTATTATATAAAATTTAGATCACTTGTGCACAAGGCCTCATTTTTGTGTTTAAAGGTATTTCTGACCTTTGACGTCTACGAGACATCATAACATTATATAACCAAAAGTTTATCTCTGAGACACCGAGTCCAACTTGTCTCTTGGATCCTTTCCATCGTGGCTTATAATGCAGCCCAGACTCTCTTTTGCCAGCAATAACCTCAATTGCTTTGTTTCACTCAACCTGGTGTAATGCTGACTCATCAAAACTGCCATTGTCAACCGTTTATTGAACAAGTCCATTTAGATCATAATTTGTTTTAAAAACTATCGGCCAGTAAGCAAGTTGTCTTACCTGTCGAATGTACTTGAGAGAGTCGTTGCAAAACAGTTTAAATGATCATATGAGTCGACTATCATCTTCATGAGTCATGTCAAGCAGCTTACAAGCGATTTCACAGCACCGAGACAACCTTGCTGACGGTCCACAATGCCATTATGTGGATCATGGAGAAGAAGATCATTACCATCCTCGTGCCTTCTTGATCTAGTGCTGCTTTCGATGTTATCGACCATAATGTCATTTTCGCTCGCATGGAACAATTTAACTGTTATTCGTGGTTTGGCCGCTCCGTGGTTCAAATCTACTTGGCCGTAGGACCCATAGATTTCCATTATGGGCAGTTTCCACTGCTCATCAAGTCCTCTGTTTTTTGGCGTCCCGCAGGGATCATGTCTTGGTCCTACTACTGTTTCTAATTTAGGTGCTTCCGCTCGGTAACATCAATCGTAAACATGGTATGGAGCTTCAAATGTATGGGGATGACACGCAGATATATGTTTCCATCTCCACAGTCACACCAAGTGGTGTTTCTCTCATTGCTGTTTCTAAAATTGAGGCTTGTTATTGCGCGGAAGATTGCGGAAGTGCATGAGTGGATGGTTGCCTATTTCTTTCCAGTGTTAAACGCAGAAATACATTAAGTTTGTTTACTTGGTTCTCGGGCACAACTTTGCCAAGATTAACCTTACTCGTATGAATGTTGCTGGTGTTAACGTCACCATTTCATCTGACCCCATGAGAAGATCTGATGTTATGTTTGACACTGGAATCGACTATGTTCGGCCCAAATAGCTGGTGATAAAAGCTGCCAATTTTCATCTCGGAACATGGACCTGTGCGAATTGCTCACGGAAGGTGCCCCAAAAATGGCTATACATTCTCTCGTGACATCTCGCCTTGACTACTGTAATAGTTTGTTGGTGGGGATTAGCAGGAAACTGCAGAATAACTTCAAAATTGTGCATCGTACATCCGCAAGATTGATTTTCAGGAAGCGCAAGTTTGACTCCATCACTTCTGAACTGGTTAATGAACTCCACTGGCCTCCCCATAAAACAGCGCATTGATTACAAACTCTGCACTCGTTTGTACAAAGCACTTCACGGACAGGTCCATCGATATCACGATATGCTCAAGTTCTGGTAACTCAAAGGC
>JAMKCH010044140.1:0-11914 GCA_023653785.1 Ophioderma brevispina | reverse complement strand
CATCATGATCATCATGATCATCATGATCATCATCATAGTAATCGGCGTCGTCGTCGTCATCGTCCCATCGTCATGACTTAATCGTCATCATCCTTCCCGGTTTTTTTCTTTAATCATCATGTCGCGTTATCGTGTCATCATAATCTTATTATTATCATCATCATCATCCTCATAATAATAATATCATCATCGATCAGTAGTATCATTGTCAAGCCTCGATTATTTCATATTCATCGTTATTGCCACCTTGTCATTCGCCATCGTGATTTTTTATTTGTCGGGGCAGCGTCGGCATCATCTTTTAAAATAGTAAATCCTGCAGCTATAGTAATCTCATCATACCAACATTACAAATCAACGGGTTCATTGCAGTCGCATAGTATTCGACTCCTGGAGAACCGGGGAGGATCAAACATTTGGTTTGACCAAAATGTCAAGTCACATTAGTGCGCCATTTTGAATAATAAAAGTTGTTCTTGGTATTGCAATACTCTCGTCAGTTTGAAACCATTCACGTCGTTAACATACAAGACTTTGAATTAGGACATCTTCCTTCTATTTCATTTAATTACACCATCATAGTAAACTGAAACTTTCAAACGCCGCCGTTCGTTTTTTCTCAGAACTAGCATTAATGCTGATTCGACAGTATGCAGAACCCCCGACGATATGACGACCTCACAACGAGAAGAACATAATAAAGTGTAATTCAATTGACAATGGCGTGAACTGACGACTTCCATTTCGTTCGTTGAGCAAAAAATGAAATAAGCCGAAGGTAGTTTACTCAATTTAGCTATATGGTCTACTACCTTAATTTCGAGGTGTTTGAAAACGTGAATGTAATGGAAAAAATGAGTAAAAACCAACATCGCGGTAGATTCGCTCTTTAAAAATAGTTTACCTTACATAAGCACACAATTCCTCCTAAACCAACAAGTAATTTTGTATTTAAACAACAAACACGACCGCTTTGGCGGCTGTTTTCTATTTACTTTATTTTAAAGAATGAAATTTAGCACCGAGCGATGCAATTCTACGTGGTTTCGTATTTAAACCTATAATATATAGTCCCCCGCAATGCACATAGTTATAACATCTGCATAGCTATAAATTTAGTTTCAATATTGGGGCGAGGGGATGCTTGTGAGTTTTAACTAAATCATTTTCGAAATTAATAACGCTTTCAATGATTTTGCTCTCCTAAGCTATTAATGCCCCAGCCCACAGATCGACCCTGCCAACCCACTCCTGCCCCAGTAGTAACAAGAATTATCACTAAAGGTAAACATTAGTCATTTAAAGTATTTCTATTGTATATATGTTACGTGGCCTGAATTTTGGGTGCCTGCATCAAGTTAACACGGTTTACTGTAATGCTTCATTGTTTGGAAATTAACGCATCAAAAAAGAAATAACGAAATAAAAATGCAACAAACAAACACATAGGTAAAACGAGCAAGAAAAGAAAAAAGGCCTAGGCCTGGCTAAAAACATCTAAGGTAAACCCAGAAATTGGGAAAATAAACAAAAAAAATCGCCTGAGGTAAAACCGAAATTGTGGACATAAAAATCGTCTTAGTTTTTTCGTTGAGTTTTACGCTCTTACAATCTGATTTGTATTCATTTTTATCTGCTTTTTCTCCGAATATTGCAAAATAACAATATTGGCTCGCAGATTATCTTACTCAACATATCCCCATCCTTCAAACAGAGCATTCAATTTCATTCTAGTTATTGCCTGCACCCTGCAAGGGAATTATGATGTAATAAGGTTGCAAAAATTTCATTTTAATCACCTTCAACGTTATTTTTTGCAGCTTAATTTTAATGGTGTAGGTTGACCTCATGGCGCACAGATACTACATTTGAAATGTAACTTAAGAAACCAAATGAGGAATAAACAGCCATACAAACTAAACAGGAAAAATACACCCCTTTATAACTCCAATGTTAATTTAAGGTACAACCAACCTCTTCCAACTACACAAGAACTATCTTTTTTTCAAATCGGCCAAACAGTTTCTTGCCCTCAATTTGCTGTAGGCGGAATGAATACTGAAATCAACAAATCAAGATGTTTTTAATCGAAACACCACTTGTTCAGTGGCTAAGGCAGTCGCCGAAACTGACACGACGGCACAGTTGTTGGACATGTGTTGTCAAGACTGCTCGCCGATTGGCCGCCGATTTGTTAACGCCAAAAGGTGACACCTCGTCAAGTGGTGTTCTTCTGCAGTCGACGATTTTAACCGTGCCCAGTTGACTTCCATATCTCTCCAGCTTGGAGCAGATCATTGCCGACCATTTCTAATGCACATCACTATGAGCGCGCAACACTAATCTGCTACTCTCCAAAAAGCTCTGTGGTCCATGCCGCTTTCACGATTAAAAAAATCAGCACGATGTGTTTTTAGGGCTGTGACGAGAATATTTGCGGCCGTTTTTCAAATTTGCCACGGGCTCCAGACCACACAAGACTGACAGAAGACTGTACAGGGACACTCCCAGACCTGCATAAAAACTACACACTCTATAAATGTAAAGAGTAAATATTTAACTCCCCAAAGAGTGAAACTTTTGTAAACCACTCAAAAATGAGTGGTTTGCACTTAGAAAGAGCAAATTTCCACTCAAAACGAGTGAACATACTCCAAAAAGAGTGGGATTTCAACTCGTTTTCGTGATTGCTTCGTTTAACCTCCGTCAAAATGTTGTCTTCGTGTAAATCCTCACGAGTTGTGGAAATCCACTCTTTTAGAGTAATTTTCACCCTTCTGAGTGGAAATCCAATCTTTTAAGTACAAACCCCTCATGTTGTGAGTGGGATACACGAGTTTCATCGCTTTTGTGAGTGAAATCAAATTTCATCGTTTACAAAAAAGAAAAACTGTACGATTTCCGAAAAATGGCCAATCGGCAACGTCTCGAGACGTCTGGAAGTGGTTTTATCCCGACCAGGTATGATTTAAACATGTCCAAGTGACTTGCGTCTTCTATCCCGCTTGGAGCAGATTCATGGCCGACCCACTTTCCAACTGTACACAACCATGCCGATGCGCCCCCCACTCATTCGGCTACGGCTTCTAACCGCTGGTGCCTATGCCGACCTTTGATTAAAAAAATCTGCCACGATTTTTTTAGGCTGCGAGAAATAATCGTGGCGGATTTTCGTTTGAAATTTGCCAGTGCACCTGACACATGAAGACTGTACAGGACAGTCCAAGACCTGCCAAACTACAGATTAAAAAAAGAAAATGGCCTCACCGATTTCAAAATTGGCCAATCTCAAACTGGTGACAGTCATTGAACAGTCTGGAGTGAGTTTCTAGCAATAATAGGTGGGGAATGAGGCTTTAATAGTGTATATTTTTTCAATACTTCGTGCACTGGCCAGATCTTGCTATACATATATTTGTCACATAAATCAATCAATACTATATACGGTAAGGAAGTAATTGAACCCTAATTGAACCGTATTTCTTTTATTTTATGGCTAAGCTGAAATCAAACCCACAGGAACAAATAAAGATACCACTCCGCCATTGGGGACAACTTCAAGTAGCGGCGCATCGGAGGAAGAAGAGTGGTCATTTTTCGGGCTATCCAAGGTGGATGTTATTGGTATTGCTATACCCATGGTCATAGCTGTTCCAAGTAAGTATAACCAAGCTTTGTTCTTCATTGTGTTATTTGGTGTTTTGGCTAAGTGTGTATCTCACAGGGTACCTGTCCGATGCATGTCTTGAAATTAAACATCAGTGGTAACTTAAAGAAATATCAAGTGTATCGCCTGAAGACTCACTATTCGACCCGTTCTGTGATCTAGGTTTGAGATGCCTATGTATAGTCCCGGGGGGGGGGGGGGGGGGGGGGGGGGGGCTTTTTTTTTTTTTTTTTTTTATGACCATACAGGGACGTGCCACAGACATCGGTCCCATTTTCAGCCTTCTGGTATATCAATGACCCCTTTTTCATGCCAATTTTGGTATAGCAATGGGTCGTTTTTTTTCAAAATTTTCTTTAATTTGTTGGAAAATTAGTCACATTTTCTCAATCGGAAACCAAAATTGTCTAAAAATTGTTGTTAAATTAGTCAAATTTCCTCAATCTGAAGCCAAAATTGTCCAAATTTGTTTAAAATGTCAACATTTTGCGGTGAAAATGGCAAATTTGGGTTAAATTTGGCCCAAAATTAGCATCTCTGGTATAGCTATGGGTCCCTTTTTTGGCAAAAATGGTATAGCCATGGGTCCTACTTCTAGAGTCAGGCACGTCCCTACCCAAACCAAAGTTGAGAGCCCCCGGGTCTATAGTATAATTAAGTCACAAGTCGAATATCTATGCAACTTCGCACACAAAATAAACATATCCATTTAATTAAGACCAGTCTATTGCACGGTGTGCATGAAGCAGATATAGTTCGGCGGGAGCTACAGTACGGGGTCCTCGCCGACGGAAAAAGCGTGAAAGTAATGTTGCGGAAGAGTTCAACTGAATCGATTGCCCGATTGTTCACAGGGTTCCAGGACTATTGAGTACGCGGACGATTAATAGCTTTTATTACACCTTATAAATATCATGAGATAATAGGCATAAGTGCTTCCTATTAAGGGTCAATTGGAGGCGCCCAGGGATGAATTTTTTAAATTGAAATGATAGCCAGTAGGTGAGCTATTCCCATGGTATTTTATTATAACCTCATAATAGAGTCCCTTCATTGATGGTTAAAAGGGAGCATAAATTCAACTATAGTCGATTCGCGTTGCTACGTTCGTTCCCTGGAGTTTGTGGACTATTCAATAAGTCGGGAAGGGTTCAACCAGCTCTACCGGGGAAAATGAACGGAATTCAAATGCAGTGACACACCGGTATATCTTGGAGGACACTACAGTAAGTTAACACAACCGCCACTGAATGACAATTCATTCATGAGGGAAAACGCATTAGTGATTTCAGGTCTAACATACTCACAATAACATGATAACAGAAGTCCCTGCACATGCATTGAATTTTCACATCCGCAGAATGGTACGGGTCACATATCAGATGAATCGAGTATTAGCTCGAAGAATTGGAAACAAAAAAGAATATGCCCTGGGAAAAGCGGGCATTGTTCATAAACTATGCCCGTGGACACTTTCCAGCTTAAAACGAACTATTCATCCGTTTTAGGAGTGTTACAATGAAGCTGGTGTAAGAGATCGCATTTGCCAGTGACGGATATGCCGAAACGACAGTACGGCACGGAAACCAAAACATGTAGTGCAAAGTTGAGGCAGGTTGGCAAAGGAGGGCTGATCGCAGGCCCGTATTCATGCATGAGCTTGGAAGAGTTGAAGATCTGAAATAGAATCAGAGAGGCAGCTATAGGGCTAATACCCAAACGCAGGTAAAATACCCCGTGAAGATATTCGAGGATTATAATTTGACACCGATTAACGGCCATCTGCAGGCCGTGGAAAAGTGCTGATCGGAGTGTACGCATCTTGCCGACAAAAAAGAATGGCCAAGAGTTCGATAATACGGTGGATCCGTTTGGGACTCCAACATCACTTCATCAACACCAGAAAGAAGGTTGATTGATAATTTCCTAGGTTTGCGCCCTAAGTTACACCAAATTGTTCATGATGCATACAATGGCCGTACACAGACATAGCCTGTGGTAGTTAGCCGGTTGAACTGAGAAGGCTTTTAACAATCACAGTGACAAGATATTCATATATATTCGCGTATATTAAAACAAATATTGTAATGCTTTTTTTCGGAGATGGTTGAAAATTAACGGCGCGCGACTCAGAGAGTCCTGAGTGAGGGCGCCCTCAATTCCAAAAAAAATCGTGTTTTTGCATGTACATTAAGGCTTGTCCATTATAATCACTGTGTTGACCTTGCTTTTTTAAGCTTAAATCGAATTCCTCAATAGAAACTCACAAAACTTTGTTATAAAATTCCTGGATCCGGAAATTTGTCTACACAGTATCTATGCGGACGTAAATACCACCAATAAAGTACGCTCAAAACGAAAAATCCATTCATCTCAAATTTCGGAGTTGTGCATGTTAGGTATATTGTAGTTCTAGTTGACTATTTTAATTATTAGCACCAAAAACATAATATTTCGAAATCTCTGAGTCAGGAATTAATAGGCTCCTCTGTGTATCTCGGAAACCTATGCCTACGGCTTACCGCCTCGGGGCATCCATAGTATGGTTTCGAGAGCACCTTGGGCCTATGTTTCAACCAGTGCCCTCATAGCAGTCAATATTTGTTTATACTACTTCCCATATCATCGTACCCAAGAGGGAAAAGTACTATGTTAGCATTTGTCACGCATTGTAGTTATTACGGTTATCCTAGAAAGAAGGGAACTACTACGTGTTAACAACAACCAACACAAATGGCCGCCCCCGCCAGTCTCGGTCAGCATCTTTGACAGCCGACGAAAATGCTGCGGTAATAATACCAAATAAAGATGTACCAAAAACCACCGCGATTTGTCGTCCGGCAGGCCTGCGGACAGTTTTGCAGATTTTAGTTGTACGGAAAAAGGAAGTTCTCGTGCGGAAGCTGAAGTGTAAATTGTTGCCGACTTGGGGACGAGGTTGTTGGGTCGATTCATGTAGGAAGTCACGGCAGCGTTCGAACGGGATGCGATTCAGTTTTAAAAGCCAAGTTACAGTCAACACCGATTACGGTTTTTTAAAATTCTTATGCCCATTATCTCATAAATATTTTATAAGGTGTAATAAAAAAATACTACATGCTATGTAGGGGAATAGGCCTATTTTACCTCGGTACTGGCTACAGGCCTACCACCCTCACCCTTCGGGTTCGGGGTGGTAGGCCTGTAGCCAGTAACCTTCGGGAAAATAGATTCCACTATTTCCCCTCCAACCTGCTAGATTTGTATACTACACCGATTTTAATACGTCTTGATTGTATGTCCCTGTCAGACATGAGTGGCTTGAGCATTAATTGAGAAAGTGTCTTGGATCATTTCTTTCAAACATGTGATTCCTTTTTTAAAAGTTTGCTAAGTGCTGAAGACATGTCTATTTGCAGGATTTGTGTCCCGAAACTTGTCATTACACGATTTTCCCTATCTATCTAATGGCTGCAGCCGAGATTGAACTGGTTCACCATGTAGTGCCAAAAATTGTCCCGGTTTTTGTCATTAGTGTGGGGGAGTGTCAGATGGATCCTGCTGGATGTCTCGAGCAATCACATCAAATGTAGTTAAAGGGGCGACGACCCCTGTTTGGCACCTGGTAACTTACAACATGTGAAGTCTGAGACTACTTGGTCAATCGCACAATGACATTGACCAGAAAATCGTTGCACGGCGGTGGGCAACAGCAAAGTGAAATTGGAGGGATATTCCATTATCTGTGCTTGTGCTTGTGCTCACGCCAGAGATGTTTGTACTCGGCATAAGAGCTTGTTGTAAGGTGCCAATACAGTTATCCTGTAGTTTTCTTCATGGTCCAGGTCTCAGCTCCTATAAAAGGATACTCTCTACACAGGCTCTAAAGAATTTCAGGCGTGGTTGGAATTGGAAGATACCAGATTTTACCATAAGGGGTTTGTGTAGTTTATTGCAGGCATTCAGCTTGTCCTTTGCGTGACAGGAAGTCTTTCTGCTTTGTCGGCACTAGGACCCTAGATTACTTGAAGTCCTTGACCACTTTGAGTTGGCTTACCATCTGCTGTGCAGATAAGTTGATGGTCATCTTCCTCATTGACAGTCATTATATTTTCAGTCTTCTGGCATTTAGATGTAGGCCGACTTTGTTGCAAGGCATTCTCAAGTGATATGTTAGTGATAAGCATCGGGTGATTTATTAACGAATCTCGGGGGGGGGGGGGGGGTGGTTAACCACCCCCCCTTGGTAAAACCGTGTGGTTACAAAAAAAGGCTGTAGACGAGGGTTAATTAAATATTTCGTGGGGTTGTCATCCTTATACTTCAATTGAAACATCTAAGCTATCTAGATGTGAAACAATGTATTTTAAGTAACATTTATTTACTAGCTAAATTACTATACATTGTATGATACCATAAACTTTTCTAAATGTGGCCATTAGGACCATAAATATTTCCTCTTACTTCTCACGGTAGATGGACAGACCTAAAACTTTAATGAGTGGATCATTATTTGAAATTAGTATAATAAGGACAGAATGGAATTTTAGTCATTACTGTTCCGGAAATGGACACTTACTACAACACATAATTGAATGGTAGACTCTCTTCTGTTTTCGGTCTTCTGTTGTTTTCTTCTTTTTCGTAAAATTTTTCAGTTTGCAAAATATAACATATGGAATTCTAAAACTCCAAGGTGCATTTTTCGCGATTCCAACACCTGTTTTATTCATTGTTCACTCGCTATATCCTGAGGAGAAAAGGCTAGTCACAAATTTTAGTTGATCACAATCTTGCGGTTTTGTTGTCACTGTGGTTTTGTGTATGATCAATGTGTGTTTCCCACAGTCCCATAGGCCACTGTGCTGTTTTGCCCGGTTAAGGACCCGACAGAAAATACAAAAATTGTAAAGTTCTTACAGATACGACGCAATGTGCACGTAAGATTAGGTACACTAAGGACTAACTATGATATAAAAATCTCAACTTTCTTAGGTAAGTCGGGAGACGAGGTTGTGGATCATGATGCACACCTTTTCATTTTTAAGCTATTTTTAAACATTCAAATTATTTAGACTGTTTGAGTCAAGCACTGATATGGCATTGGCTTTAAGTCCTTTATTTTAATCCTGTGAGTCAAGTAAAGGACAACCATTCTTTAGGCTTATTATGTGGCAACAGTTGCCTTTCTTCTTCTCATGATGTCTTATATTGTTTTCTCCATACAGGTGCAATTCTCGCCATAGTGAAAATCTGTCTCGCAGTTCGTGGTTCAAATCACCAACGAGATGCGCATGGTAAGACGCGTTACCGAATCTTAGTACAAATGAAAGCGGCTACATAAACATTTACTATGACGTCAAAAGTTATTGAAAAGCACTCACCTTGTATTCCAAAGTGGATAAATACATTAACGAAATAAAAAAGAAAATAATCATGAATAGCGCCGCTATGAGACGGTTGAAACATTTATATTCGGACCCAGAATCTCCACATAAAATGCGAAACGTTAGGGTCGTTTTTTAGAGACAGATATGCGCGTACTTTGTTTAGGATCAAACTCACCGAAAAAACACAAAAAAGCGGTATACGTTTTATTTACCTTGTAAATACGTTGTTTAGGGTATGCTATTTCGGTACTTAGAAGTTAAATCTTTAATGGAAACTAAAATAGAAAGACAAAAAATTATAAAGGAAACTTACGTTGCCAATAATCTCACGGCCACTTGACGTTATTGGTTAACAGTGTGGCCCATGATGATGTCAATTCACGTGACTAATTTTTGTATAGGTTTGTATCCTTTTAATCGACATGCATCTGCAGTGATTAATAATCACTGATTAAAGCAGTACTGCTTCACATAATTATAACTTAAGAAATAAACGCATACTTATCATTTCAAGATTTTATCATACCCAGAGAAGAGAAAGAAGTAATAAAATCTCTACCTGTCCCACATCACATTTAATTAAATGCCTGTTTACCCTGGTAAAGTCCAACATTATAGTGTCATTCAAAGTTGCAAGCGCTGTCACCTCTGGAGCCTACTTTTATCCCTGGTATATCTCTCTCTGTAAAGGTGACTTAGTATGGAACATTTTACCTTATGCAGTATCTCTTTGTTAGATTAGCGTATTCTGAGGTTTCTGGACCTTTGGGTCAGCTTTAACTGGTTAAACCTAGTTTTGTGAGCGCCCTCCAACCTTCTACTTCCCTCAGAGCTTATTGCTGGAGTTGCTTGAAGCTCCATCTGTCTGAACTGTCTGAATGCCTTTGAGATTCTGCTGAGCCAGATGACCATAGCTTGCTCTGAGTGCAAATTTGGCTGCTCTGTAAACAGCACCTCTTCCGTTAGAAGCCCAAGGGGTTGTAGGCGTTGTAGTTGATGATGTTATTGCAGAAACCTCTACTTACTTCTATTTGAAAGTAGTACGTAGACCCTCTATGTTTCCACAAGCAGCCACTAGCTTCTGGTATTTCCACTTTTTCTAGCATAATGCATTGGATAGGTTCTGCTCCATAGATCCCGTCAGCTCTATGGTGATGATGAAGATGGTGATATTTGGTCCCTTAGCTGTCTCGGTGATTTCTGGAGGGAACTATATTGCGCTACTGACACTTGTTTAGGGGATGTAAATTGCTACCCTCCTATAGGGGTGGAAATTTCAGCTTTGAAAATACGTGTTTAGGGTGCATTTTGTGAATACTTGGGCACAGAATGATACCACCTTGCCAATGAGAAATGCCCCCACCGTAGTGAACTTAAAGGGCCATGGTTCGATCGCTAATATCCTCGTCCCAAGAACCTACCGGAAGTGGTCAAAATTTTGGTATCTGACGAAAACTACTATTTTCTCATTTATCCTGTTAAATTTCAGAGCTAAAGGATGTTTGGTTTGTAAATTATATAAGCAAAAATGTGGCCAATTTTGTTCGACCAATATTAATTTTACAAAGTAGGGCGTACTCTATGGGGCTTAAAATATCACGTTTTTAGCGCTCACATGAAAACAGATTGAAATATCGACGCGAAACTTTACGGATGGGGTTTTGAGTTGAAGGCCATCCTATTAAGATGAAAAATTTATATACTGAAATTGGGCCATTCTCCTTTAAAACGTCAATATCTCAAAATGACCAATATGTCAATTAAAACCTTGTAATCGATTCTCACGATTTTCACATTTATTTCAGATGACTAAATTGCATCAACACAGCGGATTCAAAAAGCGTGGAGATGGCGGCTAAATTCCCACCAATCTATTCATATCAAAAGGATGTACCACGAAGATATGCTAATGTAGATTTCTTCTAAAAGTTGTACCAACCGATTACAACAAAATTTAATATCACTTGAAAAACTAATATGTCAAAAAATAACACCGATGGTGTTGCAAAAGTATCACCAAGAAGTGACAAAATATAACTCTCTATTTTCATACCATTTTAACACTAAGATTTGAAAAAGTGTTAAATCTCACACTACTGGTCTGATCATTTTGGAACCAAATTAACACCCTAGTTTTTCGGTGTATGATAAAACATCATCAACATACTTTGATTTCCAAATTATATTTGAATCCGATGGGAGTGGTATTTGTACACATATTACAATATAAAGTCCAATGATACTATTATACTAATTACCGATGACCGTAAACAACCATATTTTGTGATCGTATCATAATATTAATCCAAGATATTTTGCAAATGAGATAAGAAAAATACAAATTAAAGACTTCTAGCAACATCAAAATCTCACGTCTGATGGAGTGAGTGTGCGGTCAATGCTGAGGATCGGATGGTTCACATTTAAGTAAGGGTTGCAGAAGGGTAAATTTGAGTGTGCCTTTGATATAAAAACTCATACAGGAGGCAGGACTTCAATGCTCCTATAATCGCATAGATTTGTGTGTTTGTGTGTACGGAAACCCTCACGATAACATTAATTACGTTTTTTGGACGGATTGCAAGTCCGGCTTAAAAATGCATGGCAAAATCTGTCAGGATATTTGTCTGTGTGTTCATAAAAAGATCAACATCTCTTTTTCTACAGAAGCCACTGTAGGCAAACCTGGGCAAATTGCAGAAGGGCACAAGCCCCCCCCCCCGGAATGGGGTGGGGGGGCACTCACTTGAAAAGTGACGGAGATGTGTAAGCCGGTATCTAAAAGTAGGTGGCTATCGGTACTGGATGTAATTTAAATAAGGGGGTAATTTGGTATTATAATAACAAATTTGTTTGAAAGTGGGCTCATTGGGTACTG
>JAMKCH010044139.1:0-11843 GCA_023653785.1 Ophioderma brevispina | reverse complement strand
GAACATGTTCCATGATCAAAACAAAATGGCAAACCAACAGTAACCTGTGAACCTAGTTTTTGTTGATACAATCCATCAGCTGAATATTATCCCCAGCTGCCGGAGAACTTGACACGGAACACTCCGGTTCGGTGTTATGACCTGTGGATTTCTAGCAACATTGTAGCTAGGCTCGAGCCAATCACAATATTATGGAACTATACCCTAGGGTCCCATAATAACAGTGTTGTTTGATTACAATATGTGAACAGAAAACAAGTGAAATGGCAATGGAACATTCATCACAAGGAAGCCAGGATTTGGCAATGCTACTTAGACCTGTAGGGGTAATTTATTGATTTCTATGTATCAAATGTAGAAAACGTGAGTGTTCAGAAAGAGTGCTTTATTATTCACATCAAAATCTTGCACTATAGAAAGGCAAAGTGGGTGGGTTTTCATGTAAATTTGCTAAAGCAATGGAGGGTATTTTACAATACAAGTTGTTAAAGTGACGAGATTCTTTTTGGAGAATAATGAAATTTCTCATAAATTGGTAACTTAACGTTGTAGACCACCTACCGAGAAATTTCGAAGGTGTATGGCAACAAGTACAAAGAAAACCACGGCAGCCCTTTTTTGAACTTGCCGCTATCTTGATTGTCCCTACAGAAAAATGTTGCTTTCATTTTCTGTGGTGCACAACAAGAAACTACTTAATCATCAGCGCTTATACATAAGATGGCATAAATTCGGCTTATTCACTTCAGTCGTGATCGCTCTAATACATTGTAAGCCTTCCAGATATGCAAAACACCGGGTTTTAAAAATATGGGAGTGCTTCTTTCTGAATTGTCCTCTTGTCCCTTTAAAAAATCCACCTCTTTGGTTGCATCCCTACCCCTCCATGGGTCAATGTTCATTTTACCTAGATTGGGCAGCTATTACTTAAATTTCACTTTCTTAACCTTTTGATTTTGTACAATTTTTGGGTGCCACATTTAGTAAAACAAAATGTATAAGCTCGCACTACAAAAGCCACCAAACATCACGCATAAATTGTGTGCTGTACATAGGTAAAAAAAATAAAAAATGTATGCTTGTGCGCCTTACAAATTTTCCTGTTGCTTTTACTTCAGAATATTTTTCACATGCAGCTCATGATGTGCTATAAAAAAAAAGGTAGTTTAAAGGATAGGCAGCGATTTGTCTAATCCGAAACATCCAAAAAATCGTCAAATCATATTTTTGTATTTTTGGTACTGGGCATGTATAGACAAACATAACCTGCAGTGGTGGCTGAAGTCAGTGTAATTAAAGACAAGCAGTAACTTTTTTATTCTATTCTTATTTCTTACGTGGAGTATCAACATTCCGACTTGAGATCAAAAAAAAAGCCTTTCTCATGTGAATATTCCCGATTTAAAAAATTTAAGCGTAATGGGTTTTTTTTTTTGTGCACCCTTATCAATACAGTTTTGACCTCAAACACAAACATTATTGAGCTTTTTTAGTCCGTGCTATAGTGTAAACCACAATCGGCTATTTAATTGTAGATTTTGAGACTCGCTGTAGGCCCTCTGTCTAGGTTACGGGAGACGGTATGACCAATTTCCTCCAAATACGTCATTATTTTCGCTTTTGGTGTTTTTCTATATTAAGCAGTTATATGGAATTGTACACAGTCCCTGATTTATGAGTCAAAACAAATGCAGTTCCATCTTTTTTCGATTCTCTCGCAATATCGCTGCTAATCTCTGGTTAACATTAACGCCGCAGTGGCGTAACCAGAGGGTGGGGGGGTCAGCTGTCCCCCTTGGGGAATCTTGCCCCCCTGAAAAATTAGTGATCTACATAGGCCAGCACTATACTAACACATTTTAATATATGCTTGCCCCCTGAAAATCAGTGACCCCCCGTTGCCTACCCCGCCCAAAAAAGCTGGTTATGCCACTGGAACACAGTAATATATATCACACGCCACTGAAAGATGTTGAAGGATTTCATGGACACTTCCCCCTAATTAAAGGGGTATACCATTTATGTATATGAAGTCTTCATCTTGATAGAATGCCTTCAACCCCAAAACCCCTCGTAGAGTTGTGCGCTGATATTTCAGTCTGTTTTGATGCTGGGAGCGAAAAACATGATTTTGCAACCCCATAGAGTACTGGTGTAAAATTAATAATTGGTCGACCAAAATGATGGCACATTTTGGCTCATATCTTCCAAACCAAGCAACCCTTTAGCCCTAGATTTCACAGGGTAAATGAGAAAAATGGTAGCTTGCTTCTGATTCCACAAATGTTTGACCACTTTCGGTAAAATCTGGGGTTCTGAGGACGAGGCTTTAGCAATCAACATGGACCTTTAAAAGTTGTAGTGCCACGAAAAAAGAAGTCAATCTTGCCATGTATCGTGTCCAAGTCCGATAATTTCGAGTGTCCGAAGTATACATTTTGTTGCTTAGCCCTTGCTCTTTCATGTAACACCACACTTGTAAACAAGCGTGCTAATGTGCCTGGGATAGAACTCCCTAAAGATGCAAAACTCCTTAACCAAAAGTTGCACGTTAAGGAGTCTTCAATGGTCACTCTGTGGTACAGTGCAACACAAGAATTAAAACAGTTTAAGAGGGTTTCTGACTGAATGAGCGAGTGTGCCTACTTGCAATATTGATTATAGTCCACGTATTAGTATTTCAGTACACTGCAATGAAAACTCCATAAAGTACAAGCTTTGGTTTTGCATCTTTTGGGTGTTTTATCTCAAATAGCCATATTTACCATAACATAAAGTTAACCAGTCAACTCCCTCACTATTTAAAAGAGTTACATTTCAAGGGTTTATGGCAAGAAGACCCCATCTGCAATAGCTGCCATTTGTCAGTTGTGTTCTTATTGAGTGTTATTCCTGCCAAATCTAACACCTGGCAGCTATTGTAGATGGAGCCTTTTTACCTTAAATCCTTGATTTATAGGACTTCATCAATATTTTGCCTCTTTCTCTAACAGCAACCATTTCTACATTCAGAGATTAAAATCAGAGATAAATGTCTAATCACTTTTCCCCTATTCAAAGCAATTTTCCCAAACCACAATGTTTTGGAAAGAAAGTCCATAACCCTTCCCAAATTCCAACCTATTGATAAAGACAAAACTGATCATGAAAGAATTGAGAATGAAGACAATATGGCAGTTGATTATCACAATACAGCATTCAAGCTGGTGAAATGTTGAATATTAGTGAGAAATTCTTTGATTAAATTTAATGCTCCATGCTATAAATAGAATGGACATAACAATATGACAGCCTCTTATGTCATAAGTGACAATGTGTATTTGAAAAATTGTAAAAAAATTGCTGGCTTTTTAGGCTGTGTTATTTTACTGCCATTGTCATTTCCTTTACTATTGAATTTTTAAGATGCTGTGATGGGAGTGTTTTCACAGTCACTCATGTTTCTTAACAGTGCTGATGGTGCCATCTAAATGGTGTTTTGAAAATGTAAAATAATAAGAAAATGCAAGTTTTTCTCCCGTTTTGTTTGTACTGCACACAGAATTAGTGAGTTAATAGAATCTTCATGTAAATGCTTATTTCATAGATTCAGCATGCTTGTTAGATAAGAGTTTTACATCAGACATTATGGCTCACTGAATGACTGCATGTAGTGCAGATCCTTTTAAGGACAATATAAGCTTGCCATTAGTGGTGAGCTATAGTATATTTGCAGACTTGTAAATTGATTTTTTTTTTTTGGTCTTGGATCCCATACTTCGGCCAGGTTGCAATGAAATTTAGCACCAAAATTGTGTAAAAACAGTATCATTTCTCTTCCATTTATCCTCTTAAAGAGACACTGGCACATTTGAAAAATAGTGCGCCCTCAAGATTTTTCAAAATCGATATTTTTGCATGGTTGTAAAGCTTTTATTTACAAAAGCCCTCACCCGAAATAATTAAGACCAAATCAGCTTCCTTATGGATAAACGGAGTGATTTTGTAATCGACGCGAAATTCAGCAGACGACGAAAATGGCGTTTTAACACAAGAACACGAAGCCTATGCATGTTTCTCATGCTATTTACACTGTTTGACCGGTCTATAACCGACTTGTGGTTTTAATAATCAGTGAGTACGAGCAAAAATATCATGTAATATGACACATTTGTTGTTAAAGTATGGAAAAACTTAAAAAATTGGCCTACAAATTGCCTTGATGTCTTTATCCTGATATCAATGTCCTTATCTGTTTGGGGTGTATGTTATTTTGTATGTGTAAATAAATCTCTGTTCTTCCAATGGCCTAGACTACATTGAGAGCAAATTGAAGAAAGAAAATTTATATTTTGTGAAAATGTGCCAGTTGCCGTTTTAAGTATTGTGTTTATTAATTGAATACAACAAAATTGTGGTAGATATTTTTTATTAACAGGCAAAAAAAGATCATTCACCACCATTTTATGACAACAACCGACTTAGGCTGTTATGTTGAACTTTTTATTTTTGCCCATAAAAGTGTATAAAATTTGATGTTTATTACTGTAATGCACTATTTTCCCACATTCATGCACAGGGTTGCATTACAAGGGGTCACTGCACCATTTTACCGTTTTGTTGGACAATTTATGTTTCTGGTTCATTTATGCCTATAGGTATGGATCCTGTTATTCCAAGAAATCCAAGATTGTAACCCCCAGTGTTAACCGCTCAAGTGCAGCCCCCTTGTTTCACGCATCTGTGAGATGTGCTTAAGATTGTAAATGCATTTGTTTACATTTATTTTCAAGACATTTAGCTTTCACATATACTGGCCATAAATACGCAGATCAACATGCAAATAATACGATGGTGGATTTCCTGTATTCAATCACAAGTATGAACATATGAACTAAACACGTTTCAGCCTAGTTGTTGACAAACTCATCCTGACAATACACTGTGTCATTACAGTCTAGAAGATGGAACTGTATTTGGTGGACTCATATCTTCAACACCATCTCTGCCATAACACCAACTACAGTTCCGAGTGCTCCGTATTCAAATGTCACCGTATCATGTCAACCGGTGCTCAATATGGCCGGATATTGTAGTTAACTCCATCGTGCTACTCGTTTGGGTATTATTCTTCCTTTCATGCAAATTTTTTATTGGAATGAACAAGGTGACCTAACTTGTGCATAATAATAACATGACACTGAATCTGTCAGATTATAATTTAGGAAATTGCATTTTTTTCATCTGCATATATACACTTTTGTTTATGACTGTGCATATTAAACAACAAAAAAATATGCACTCACTCACACACTCAACACGCTGTGTACAATGTATTAATGATCGCAGATTAAAATTTAATGTGTCCATTTCAACTTGGTTAAAGGTGCCACGAGAGATTTTGAGGCACCAAATATTGTTTCATAATAGTAATTCATATAGATTAGACACTCAATAGATTTCTTGCCCTGTATTTGGCGACTGAAAATGGTCTTGGAGAGAAAAAGGTGATTACGATTTGCTTATATTTCAATATAAATATAGGCTGAATTCATATTTCTCCTATACTAAATTTAGAAATTCACAATTTTGTTTGTACCAAAAACATTTTCTCAGCTTAATCCTTTCAGATGGGGATATTTTTGATGGAAAACTTTACATCGGGCAAAAATAATTACTTTCATTTTTTTAATGAATATGTTTCCACTCAAAACATAGCTTTATCTGTAAATATGTGAATTGACAAAGTTACACATTAGCAAAAAACAAGCTTGTTTCCTGCAAACATTTGTTTTTTTCATCACTTTTTAATTGGCCTGCCAACCCATACCCTACCCCACTAGTTCTAGAACAGGACTGAAAATGCATGTGGTGTGTGTGTGTTGTTGTGGTGTGCATGTGTGTACCACCCTAGAGAGTAACTTTTTGGTCTATTATTAGATAATGAAATACGCATAATTCTAAATATTGTGCTTTATTTTATTCATTATCTTTAGCTATGATAAATGTTGCTCTTTGTTATTTTGACTATTTTACCTACTGACCTGAGGCACTCATCATTTTTGTTGGGCCCAAACACATTTGTTTGTATCGCCTGCCTTAAGGCAGAAGACACATAGGGATCACTTAGTCCCCTGTATTCCGTTGTTGTTGAAAGAGACATGAGATTTTCCAGAAAGGAGCGCCCCCAATTTTTCTTGAACCAGGTTTTTTACATATGGAATGCTTACTCAATGATTAGATCAACACCTGAAGTGAATAATTAAGCTGATTACACCGTCTTTATGTAATCAGATGATTGATTTAGTAGTTATTCTGTCGTGCACGAAAGTCAAAGCACGGTTCTCTATGGGGAACAATTAACTATAGCACAAGTTTAAAACAAGGTTTTCGGTTTTCTTTTTGTCCTGTTTTGTCCACTAACCTCCACACGTTTTCTCGTAGGTGGTCTACAACCCATCCAGTCATTGAGAGAAATTCATATCCTAAAAAATCTCCTGTCACTTGAAGTCTGTTGATGTCTGGTGGTGAAAAAGGGTTCGCATTTGCATGTAATATCCACATACTTTGGATGGATTTGAAACCACATTTGGGTCACAGGTGCAACATGACTCCCCATTGTTGATGAGGTCAAACGTCACTACCAAGTCAAAGGTCATGTGAGGTCAAGTTGTAAAATAGTCTTGAAAATGTAAATTGGGCATTTGAAAATTGGAAGATCTATTGAAACCAAACTTGAGTCATAGGTGCAACAAAACATCCCCCATTTGTTGATGAGGTAAAAGGTCACATACCAAGGTCAAAGGTCAAAGGTCATGTGAGGTCAAGTTGTAAGATAGGCTGAAAATGTAAAATTGACCTCATTTGAAAAGTTGAAGGTTTATGGAGTTTACATGCAATCCCTCATTTGTTTATGAGGTCAAAGGTCACATATCAAGGTCAAAGGTCATGTGTGGCCTATCATTCACAAACCGTGATGGCAGGCGACACAAGCGGTCCGAGGACCGATGTATTTTTTTTTTAATATCACCCGAAGACCCAATATTTTTAAATTTTACCACTGTCACCCAAAGACCCCTGTTTCTTGTTAAATTTTTCACCAAAAGACCCAATTTTTAAGAAAATTTAGCAAATTTGTCACCTGAAAATCACCTATTTTGGGGCAGTTTGGCTGTTTCTCACCCAAAGACCCCTATAATTTGCATGTCCTCTGTCACTGAATGCCCCTGGGTTTAGAAGCACCTCATTCATAGGTGTTAGTGTACAGGTGAAAATCTTGTGTGCACACTTGCTCCCCGCATGTGAAATTGAAGAGTGTAGAAGAAGAAGTACCTAAGTGTTAAGAAATAGTTCTAAGGCAAACATGTTGTAATTTTATAAAATTTTCTACAGGTCATAAACCTTTCCGTTTTCAACTCATATTTGGCATTAATTAAAACAATATACAAATTTATAGTATTCAGAACTGTTCAAATTAAAAGGCCGTAATATTTTCATTTACTGATATGTTGAAAAGGGTGGAGTACATTTCATTAGAACTAAATTTGTGGACTTAAGTACTTCTTATTCTACACTCTTCAATTATTGTTCCATGGCCATGTTCATTCAGCAATATTGCGGATTCTTATCACAAAATCAAAACCATTCAAGCAACTTCTAATCGGTTATTAATTGGCAGCGATTTATCAGCAATTTATCAGCCGAAATTCCAATCGTACAGATTATCATTCATTCACTACATTAACCTCAAATGATTCACTACTGTTGACAGCTGTTAACCCCCTGAGGTCTACCGCCTATCTTAGAGTATCTCTGATTGGCTCATTACATGATATAGCACAATATAACTTCTGAGTAACCAATCAATACAAACCTTCTATATACAGGGTGAGTAAAAAAAAACTTGACCCTGTTTTGTCCGCCATTTTGAATTTTCAAGTAACTTACATCTAACATATGTGATATCATCTGAAAGCTTCATTATCTTTAATTTGCTGCAAAGATCATTCACATCAGTTAGGTATAGACCGAGTTACAGTCATTTGAATCCAGCAGCCGGTTTTCTGCACTGTCCACGGAATCACATTTGTTTAGTCGGGCGCCGTGCATTCAAATGGGAATCCGTGGATAGGGTGAAAACCGGACTACTTGATTCAAAAGACTGTAGCTCGGCCTATACTTAACCGATTGGAATTATCTTTGCAGCAAATTAAAGGTAATGAATTAGGCTTTCCGATGATATCACATACGTTATATATATATTAATCTTAAAACTCAAATGTGTTGACACAATGCCGGTCAATTTTTTTTTGACTCACCCTGTATTCTGTACAAACCTACCTTTATACTTTTCTTGCCCTGTCTCTGATTGGATGAATGCATCATATAGCCCATTTATATAACCAATGAAATGTCCGGTAGACCTTTGGCTAAAGATTCTAGGCAGCTCAACAATCTTCATATAAATATTGCAGTGCACGAATCCTCAATAGAGTAACAGCATAAGAATTAACCCTTAAACTTTAATATTCTGCATTTTTTTGTTTGCAAAATAAATGTATTCAAACTAATAGGACCTAGTTTAGGCTTTTTATTGGCATGATGAATTGTTTCACTTCAACAACTTTACTGAAATAATTTGGTTTTTCTGTATGATTTCAGTCAATTACAACTTCCTTGCATGGCAGTTTTGAATTCAGTCACAGCATATCTATGTATGTAATATTTTTTATCCCAGATTTTTAAAGGGCCATGGCCTGATTCACGATAGCCTCATCCCAGAACCACAGATTTTTACCGAAGTGGTCAACATTTAGGTATCTGAGGAAAGCTACTAGTTTTCTCATTTACCTGTGAAGTCTAGGGCTAAAGGATTTTGGTTGGTATGTTAAGAGCCCCCGATTTTGGTCGACCAATATATTATTGTTTACCAATACTCTATGGGGTCTTACAAAATCAGGGTTTTTAGAGCTGTGACAACGCTGGATGAAACCTTATATAATTCGCCACACCCTTCCCCTTTAAAATGAAATTAATAATCTTGCCAAAGGCATTTTCAAGATTAATATTATTCAAAGAAGTTAAAAATCAGAATCAAGTTTTTGCATTACTTCATCTGATCCAGGGTGCATTAAACCAGTGCACTTTTTGTTGGTGTTTAACCCCCCCCCCCCCGTCAGTACCGCTTTCTTACAGTATCTGTGATGGCTTATTACATTCGAGTAACCAATCGAAAAAAGACGTGTATGCCCACCTATAGTTTTTTTTATACTAAAAAATCTTAATTTCAGTTTATGTGGTTGCAGTGGCATAGGAGACATGCATTCCTAACGTTCATGCAGAATCAAGATGGGGAAAGTTAGGCATTATGTCTCTTATGCACTGCACCCACAGATTGCATATTACATCTAGAAACCTATATAATCAATCAATCAGGGGTTGAGTTTCAACTGCAAAACAAACAAACTGCCAAACTCTCTAAAATATGAGGAAGGATTTCTGTCGATTTGATAATACTTTTAAGTATTATAGTGAGAAATAAATTATGTTCCGCGTATAGCAAACCCACCCGCACGATAAAAGATGTGGACGCATGGATGCATCGTTGTTATTTGTGATGGACCACTCTGTTTACGTTTTAATCCCGAAATAAACAATGAGATTTACGTGGTTCTGCCTGCTGCAGCCACATAGACATTTTGGCCAGCGTATGACTCAAAGTCAATCTCTCAGATCTGAAGTGAAGCTATGTACTCCTTCATATAGTAAGTTGTTAAGATGTTTGAGAACCTTTATTACCTCCTTTGTCATGAATGAAGAGACATTCACTCCAGTTAACTGGAAGGTAACCGCTTTGACGTCACTAGCAACCTGAGCTGTTTTTTATAGCTAATACAAGCCAAGTCAAATGTGTTCTCAGCTGTTTTTTGACACTTAAAGTGGTCCTTTTTTTTGCCCAAATACACACAAACACACACAAAACTTGCTAATCAATCGTGTGAATCACAGACATTTTGTGTATACTTTACTTTTGCATGGGGTGTGTGAAATGTTTGGCACATCCCCATTTTTTTTGGGGAAAATATGCTTTTTGCAATATGAAATTGATTGTGTATATCCCCACTTGCAATAGCTTGGAACAATGTCATACGGATTTGGCAAGTTTTAATTTGTTTTAAAGTGAATTTTAAATTGATGTAATCATGTTTTAATTACCCATGGTCCTTTTTTCGTATTACAATTGATTCCCTCATGCGCTGTATGGATGTTGTGTAGTAGCGCTTGAGAATAATAGATCAGGAGCAAATCCATCGGGTCCCTTTTTAGGAAGTTTTTTCTGCCCGACTACATCTAAGGTTGACACCTTTATAGTTTATTATGGACCCTCGCATCAATGCAAGGTAGTTTTAGTGGTCTCAACTTATGGGGTCACTTTTTCAATAGGGCAATTTAAGCTTACACAGGGATCAAACTTTTAAACTACTCCAAACATTGTGAAACATCTTTCATATTGTCCGTCTAGTCAAAGGATTAAAAAAATGTATAGTTTAACACTTACTGTGCTCATAATGCATTTTGGAGTTATGCGTAAAATGAACTAAATGGTAAAAAAGTCAAACTCAATTTGTCAGGGGTCAAACATTAAAGTTACTCTGATTATATTTTTAATGCTTGCAAATTATTGCCTGAGGAATGAGATCCCAAAAAGTATAGTTTTATTATGTTAAATATTTAACTTACCGATATAGGTCAAAGATGTCACGCCATTGGATTAGGTTGCCCGATGACTATTTGTCTCATAGCATGATAACTACACCTATCTCTCTATCCCTCATTTTAATCTTTTAGATCTCCATTTGTCTCTATCTTCTCTCTCCCCATTCTATTTTTCTCTTTATTTCATTTCTCTCCTCCCTTTACACCGATCTGTTTCTCTGACAATGTATAAGTAACATTAAATGCTCATACTAATCCTTTTGTGTTTTATTTGAGCCTTTACCTGCATTTATCAAAAGTAAATGAGAGGCTTAAAATGTAATTTCCTATTCTTGACATTCATTTTATATTGCAGTCTTGTGTCAAGAGCTTTTAATCTTTTTTATGTTTAAGGGTTTGACTGTTAGTGATCTACTCTATAAAATTTGTTCAGGATTCACATATATGGTATTTACCAGGTGTGCTTATTAAGAATCTGAACATAAAAAATGGGGGTCACCGACTTTTGTTTTTGAGCTATAGCCAAAACAAAAAAGGTAATGTTGTCACTTTTTAAACCACGCCAGTCTAGGGAAAAGTCAAAATTTGACGTTTCGATCGTCTTACAAATAAAAACCTCTCGATAAAATTGTGTAATTTCTAATATTTTGACTGTCCGGCGATGTCCTTTTCTCAAATTTTGAAATAAAAAATAGGGTCACCGACTTACTTTATCCATTACACCGGAAAACCACTGAAATTGGACCCTTTTTTCAAATTGGGCGTCGTGTTGGGCGGCCAAGAAAAATCCGCTCCACATTCGACATGCAGCGAAGCAGGAACGCAGGCCTAGAGATGCGGCGTTTTAATAACCAAACAAAACGCACAATTATCCGCGGTATCTTGCGCATGATACCTTCGCACCTCAACACTAAAATTCTTCCATTTGTCCATGATGGGCTCCAACGAAATGCTGAAGGTGTAAATCAGCTTGCGCGTACCCAATCATAGTCAAACCCCTTAAAGTAGAGCATGTAGAGCCATTAGTTACCTCTTGCATTTGATAATTTTAATTCATGAGCCCGTATTCTCTTGGGTAAAAACATTGATTTTGATAAATCCAGATTTGAATATAATGTGACATAAGTTTTTCAGCATATATTGAGTGT
>JAMKCH010044138.1:0-13100 GCA_023653785.1 Ophioderma brevispina | reverse complement strand
ATGTTTGGAGGACACGGGGGTTCCAAGACACACCTTCGCAATTAATCTTAATTACGTGGCGATGAACTTTTAATTAATATTTTTTTCATAAAATATTCGTACCAAGAAGTTCCAAATAATACAAAAATATGAGGCGGAAAAAGTACAAACGTTAGTCGTAACTGGTAAAATGTGTTTGTAGGTTCCTATGACCCCCTCCCCTTGTCCCCTTCTGTGGATAAATGGGGTGAAGCTTAAAGAGGGATGGTCCAATTTAATTACGCTTATATACATTCGTCTTGATAGAAGTCCTTTAGCACAGAGAAAACGCTGGTGAGAAAAGTGGAAAAAACCAACTCCACTTCATTGAGATTGTAAAGTTTAAACACGGTTAACGGGGTGAACGGAACAACATTGGTTCAGGTTCACCCGTTACACAACCCGTTGAACAACTGTTTAAACTTTTTAAAACCGCGTTTCTCGTGATTATACCCTACACCCCACCTGTACTAAGTTGTCCGCCGATATTTCAATTCAATCCGTTTTGATGCAGACTAAAAAGCGGTATAAGGTTCCTCTGTGGTAAAATTAATATTGGTCTACCAAAATGGGACAACATGTTCGCTCATATTACCCCAAAACATCTATTATAGCCCTAAGATTCCACATCAAACAAATCGCATGGTAATGAGAAAAATAGTATAGTAGCTTTCTTCTGATAACAAAATTTACGACCAAAATGCGTGCGGACGAGACTATTAGCGCATCGGACATGGCCCTTTAAAAGCTCTTAAAAATCTGTCTTTACCAAGGAAAGTAAGTATGAGGTTTAAAATGTCCTTGAATATACACTTCGTAATGAATTAGCTGTTATGGTCCAAGGTAATAGGTTTAAATTTTGCAAACGTAAGTTGATAACCCGTCAAACGACAGTGGCTTGCAACATGAAAATCCAAAAATAGTTCAAAATTTCCTTTGATACATGCATGTGTAAGTGGTCTTCTGTGTGTGATCAACCATCGAGCAGGCTAACTGATTCTCAATCAGCTTTTAGTGTCAAGTTCCAACGCGTTAAACGGTAACGGTGTCCCGTCCCATAAAGAGAAGGCGGCAACATCATCTCAATGCATTCATGTGCATGCCTGGGAACACACTATAAGGTTCTATAAAATCCACCAAACCTTAACCCATTCATGTTCTTTGATAGCACGAATATGCAAATGAACCTGAACATAAGACTAAGAGCATTAGAATAAATTAAGGTTTAAGATATAAAACAACCACATGCTTCGGACTCTTACATCTATAGGCCTATACCAAATATAGAAGCTAAACTTATGACAGGCAAAAAGATTCCCTATAAGGACAACTGATAAAATTTACTCAGGAAACCTGAATGACAAACAGCATAGAGAGTATTTTAAGTTACTTGATCAATGTTCAAATTCTCCCTAACTAATCTCATGGGAAAGTCTAGGGCCATAGAGCGGGCGCAATGTACAATTCCATATAAAATCACACTTTGTATTGTATTAGCCCATTGTTAGCGTAGATAAGCCCGTCACTACGTGGTGGTAGAGAGGTGTGTGTAGCGAGTCATCTACAGCAATGTTATATAATGGTCCAATCGTAATCGCTACGAATTAGGGATGGCACTCTTTTTTTCGCCCACATTACGTATAATATATTCCTTTGTACTACAAGATGATGAACGTAAAGCTTTTTTCTGAACATCATAATATAAGACAATATAAAGCGACGGATAGGTAGCTAATTATATACCACAATTATCATATTAACCATTTGTCTCTTACCTACCTTAATGTCGGGGATTAAATAGGCCGAGGTATGTTTCGATCAGGTATTTCCCTTACACCATATTTATTATAACGAGCAGCGGAAATTAAAAAACGGCTTACTTCTGTTCATCGGCAAACTAATCTTATTTGAAATCATGATCAAAGTCATTCGTTCAAGCACCCCCCCGGCCCTTATACTGATTCCAAAAAAGTATGTAAACACTGTCAGGGGGGTCTCGCAAGAATTGCAAGAATCACCCTCCCACAAAAAATATAAAAATAGTAGCAAAGGAAAAAATTAAAGGGGGATGGACCGATTTAATAATATGTTTTATCTTGATTGAAGACCTTGGACCAATACTCCATCTCTAAAATTTCACGCTGATATTTCAATCTGTTTAGGAGGTGATATTTTTCGAAACAGATTTGTTGGTAGGATTTCCACTGAAAGATTTTATCTAAACTTCTGCTGAAACGCTTCTTTTTCGTCAATACATTCATTTAAATGATTGTTTGCCTGAGAGTTCAACTCATGTCTAATGACCCTGAGGGCAATGTTTTTCTGCGTATTAACAATGAGATTTCTACTTTTAGTAACATAATCGTGTCCACAGCTGCAATAAAATAGATTAAAATCTAGAAAACACCCAAGCATATCCACAATACACGTATTCAGAGCAAGAGTGATTTAGAGGAGGAGTAAAGTCGTAATGCGGCATAGTCCTATAAATCTAGTCATAAATGCTGTAAGTCATCAGTATGTTTACCCGAAGACGACCAAATTCATATTCAAACACGACATAGCTATGCTTTGTAATTACACGTGGCGTATTTGCGGGGGGGGAGCTTTCGCCCCGGTCTCCACCGAAAAAAAGGAGGGGAAGATGAAAAAGAAATAAACAAAGAGGATGTTTAAAAATACTAAAGGGAACTTAAAATGATCACGGAGGAGGTAGTGGACGACAGTTTGGGAACTTAAATTTGGGCATTATTAGCTGAAACGACGCGTCGAACTACTTTTTCAAGCGTTTGCCGGTGTGTTGTTTATCTGAGGTTCTGTGTATGTTGTATTGTGATGGATTTCAAATAAAACGCCGCCATGTTGTTTGTTTTCTTTCTTTTTATTTTATTAAAAATGGCAAATTTTAGGCAATTAAATACAAATCAATTATTTTTTAAATGTCAATTTTAGTTTGTTAATTGTCTTATGCCGAGTTCTGTAAAAATACTGTCAAAGTTACGTTAATTAACAGAAACTCTGTAAAATTGACCCTAAAAAAGTCGGAAATTTCTGCTGCCAGAAATTTTCCGTAAATTTACGAAAAAAATTTTCTAACAGTGCAACCGCCGTTTGATAAATTAACTCTCCACGAACACTATGCTTACACTGAAAGTATTCAAACTAAGAACAATTAGGTTACATCAACTATATTTCACTTTTTAAAAACATAAGTCATACCTTAAGCATTAAAAAGTGAAACATACCAAATGTGTGAATTGTTGACCTGTGTATAAAACGTGAAACCACATGCAACACTGTAATTAATTCAACAATAGAATAAACAATTAGGTTACATCAACTATATTTCACTTTTTAAAAACCATAGATCATACCTATAAGCATTAAAAAGTGAACCAAAATGTCAAATTGTTGACATTTGTAAAAAGTGAACCACTTACAAATGTTAAATTGATAGTCCCAGTGACGAAAAGCAAGCTAATTTGGAAAACCTGCGTTTTCTAGCTAACAGAGAGAATCATGGGAAAGTAGACCGAGATACAATGCAAAAAGGAACATCCCAATTGTTTTTACTAATTATAAGTAGATCTCTAAATAAAACTCGGAGATAAACGTTACAATAAATGGTAGGGATGAAGTCTGGAATACATGCTGTTGTTTGGCTGATGCATGTTTGGTCGTATAGCGCCGGTTATACCTTCCATTAAGAAGCGAGTAGCAACAATTCATGATATGCAGCTAGCTGTGCACTATCTGATGTTGGTTTTACATCACACTTTCAGATTGGCAGGTGAAGGTAGTTGGTCGTGGATGACGTTAATGTGAAAGAATAGAAGTCCTGTTGTCCAAATATGTAGGAGCTTCCTCCATGACGTATGAGTCTGCATGCACGAGTCCCATTTCAACCATTGCCCTTGTTTAGAGGTAAACTAGCATGTCTTCCTCGTTCACTTCTTTCACTGCACCGGATTAGCTGGGATGAGGTATTTTCTGTGCTCTCTCTCTCTCTCTCTCTGACTCTCTCTCTCTCTCTCTCTCTCTCTCTCTGACTTTGTTTGTTTGTTTTATTCTTCGTTTGCCTGGGTTACTCATTCAGTGGATGTTATAAGATATCCTCCGTTCTTCCATGAGGACCAGGGGTCACATATACAAATACATCAAAACACCTCAAAATTATAATAATATTAACATATAATTAAATACAACAAACCATAATAAGATTAAACCACATCAATACATATAACATTGATTAATTTAGCATATGTAACAAAACCATTAACCATATATTAAAATTACCAAATGAATATATACTTAGATCAAAATTTAGACTATACAATTGATATAAATACTAAAGTAGGCACAACATATGGTATGTTTAAAAGAGGGAATTATTACCAACACTCAAGACTATTGAAATAGATTACAAACATCTTAAGATTTACTACATGTTCATGTTTCAAAAATTTAGTTTTATACAATATAACATCCAAGGACTAAAATACTGATATAAAACCCTCTAGCATTAAAAATTAACAAAAATCTAAAAATAGTGACTGCGGCTTAAACTGACTTGAGAGATATCCAAAATATAATAAATATACATATAAGTTTTTGATGAATTATAATGAGTATATTGCAGATTCTAAAAGGAAAAAATAAATACAAGTAGAATATTTAATATTACAAATTTAAAAACCTATTTTTAAAAACTGAAGTGCTAGTCGGTAGGGGATATTTCAGATTTGTTTGAAGATTTTTCCACGCTTTGGCCCCCTGAAGAGGAAAAAACGTGTTCCTGCTTCGGTTCTAGGTTTGTAATTTAGAGCAATATTACCTTGAGAGCTACCCCTTGTATTGTAACTATGAGTATTTCTAACCAGTGTAAACACACCATCAAGACCATCAGGGACAAGTCCAACTAGGCAAAAAAAAAAAAAAAAAAAATTGGCAGTATCATCAGCATAAAGGTAGGTTTTTGTTTCTTTAGAAACAACCAACGGGAGATCATTTATATAAATTGTGAAAAGAAGAGGGCCAAGTATTGAGCCTTGAGGCACTCAATGTTCAATGTTCAAACAAATTTATAAAGCGCCAAATATCCAAAGAAAAAAACAATGTTCCGTGGCGCTATGAAAGTCACAAAGAATAAGCTCTCTCAAAGAGATAAGTTTTAAGCTGACTCTTGAAATTGTTCACATTTGGTGACATCTTGATATGGAGTGGAAGCGCGTTCCAAAGCACTGGAGCTGCTGAAAAGAATGATCGGCGGCCGTATGTGGATAAGTTCCATTTCGGAGTATGAAGCAAGTACTAAGAAGACGAGCGAAGAGAACGATTTGGGGTGTACAACGTGATTCAATCAGCAAGATACTGAGGTGCAAGTCCACTGAGTGCTCTGTAGGTAAGGAGCAAGATTTTGAATTGAATGCGAGATGATACAGGTAACCAGTGGAGCTGTTGTAAAACTGGTGAGATGTGTTGAAACTTCTTGGTCCTTGAGATAATTCTAGCTGCAGAGTCTTGAGCGTGTTGCAGAAATTGCAGTTGGGCATCAGGCAGGCCATATAATAAGGCATTGCCATAGTCGAGTTTTGCTGAGATAACAGAGTGAACCAGTGTGGCACAAGTGTCATTGGAAAGGTACTTTCTAATCTTACCAATTTTGCGAAGAAAAAAGTAGATTGCACGACAAGTGTTACTTATCCATACTGAATCAATTTAAAGCGGCACTGGCACATTTTCACAAAATATGAATTTTTTTCAATTTGCTCTCAAATGATAGTCTAGGCCATTGGAAAAATAACATACCCCAAAACAGATAGGGACATGATATGAGGATAAAGACATCCAGGTAATTTGTAGGCCAACTTTTAAGTTTTCCATAACTTTAATAATCAAATGTGTATATTACATGAATATTTTTGACTCGTACTCACTGATATTAAAACCACAAAGGTTATACATGTCATACGGAGTGCGTGTTCTTGTTTTAAACGCCATTTTCGTCGTCTGCTGAATTTAACGTCGCCGGCGACGTTAAATTATAAAATCATTCTGTTTACCCAAAAGGAAGCTGATTTGGTCTTAACCATTTCGGGTGAGGTCTTTTGTAAATAAAAGCTTTACAACCATGCAAAAATATCGATTTTGAAAAATCTTGAGGGCGCACTATTTTTCAAATGTGCCAGTGTCCCTTTAAAATCAGACACAATATTACCAACTTTAGTGGCTTGCTTTCTATTATTTAAATATGAAGTAAACCAATCTAGCTCAAGATCTGTAACATCAATCAATTTAAGTTTTTGGAGCAGAATTGAATGGTTGACAGTATCGAAGGCCTTCTTCAGATCAATAAAAATGCCTCCTACAAGATGGCCAGCATCCATATTTTTAGTATATAGTCAGTAACCTCCACTAAGGTGGTAAGAGTGGAGTGTTAAGGTCTGAATCCAGATTGGTTTGACGAGAGGATGTTGTTTTCACCTAGGTAAGAATAAAGTTGGTTATAGATCAGTCTCTCAAAAAACTTCATCACAACCGGAAGGACATATATAGGCCAATAGTTATTAACCTCAGATCTGGATCCTTCTTTGAAAAGAGGTGTAACCCTCCTGGTTTTCCATTGTTGAGGAACCTTCCCCATAAACTCATGTTCTTAATGAGCGTTTGGGTTTTCTTTAAAACAAGCCCTGCGAGGTCAGTTTCAACTTGGCTCATCTCATTCAGGATAAGGTTTTTTCGTTGCTCGAGCTTTTTTACTCCATTCAACCTCTTCTTAGTCGTCTTACTCTTCGAAAACTCTCTGTACAAGGTTTGGGCCTTTCCATCTCTGGAGATGGTATTTAGTAACCTGTAACAGTGGTGACGAGCGCTTTCTTCTACTTCTGTACAGTGCATTAGTGGTAATGCATCTACTAATTGGGAGATTGTATAGCGTAAACTCCCATGTCAATCTGGGGATGATCACGTGCTTGTATATCCAAATGTTCATAATTGACTATCTTCATTGGTTTCAAACATAATTACCAGTTAATCTGTTGGTCATCTATTTGTAGCTGCTGATCGTACATGCTACATACTCTGTCTTGTGTCCATTCTGCTTCTGTTCTGAATTTGGAGTGACTTTTCCATTGCATGAGATTTTCATTTGGCTCATGGTTTAGCCTTATAGTCCTTTTTTCAACATACAGACATAATGTCCGACGGCCATTATAAGCAGAACCTTGATAATACTGTTTCAACGTATTCTGCGTAGGCAAAAATGATCGCAGTTTTTAAATTATTTTTGTCAGTAGACCTTGTCTAAATTCAATAAATGTGAAGCAACATTATCTTGATTCGAGATGTAAAAGAAATGTCAAGTAAAAAAATCGTTGTTCTTTGTAAGGGAACAAAATCGAACACTCACGTATAATTACGTACACGCAGTTACGTTTTAGCCCCTTCCGATTTTAATGGCCGTGAGTATACAAGTACTATTGAGACCTCCCATTGATAGTTCACTTACTCAGGCATTCGATCTGATGCTGTAACTGCAACAAATAATTTTTGACTTTTATTGGTGTTCAAATAATTTGCACTTGATTCAAATTAATAGTTTTTATAGATAGGACTTTTTCATTAAAATACAAATACACACAAACGTGTTATCGTAATCTCTACATAGACAGTAAGCAAAACACGGTCATTGTTTTACATGACCTCAGAGTTGAGATAAGTCTCAGGTGGAGACCGTTTCTCTTTCAGATACACTTTAACCTTTGCTCCTTACCGGATGTGTTTTAGATATATATTTTGTTTTAAATTCTACAAATTCGTACTTAAACAATACAATATTGAGAAGTTATACAGGGGGGCACAATTGAAAAAGTGGTCCATGTTTGTTTTGAAATTGCATACCAAATTGTTCGTATGATCACAAGGATAAAATAAATTATAGTCCTGTGCTACCCTCCGACTTACCCTCTGGTTAATAAGCTGAAAACCGTTAATATAGGTATCAAAGGTTAAATTTAGCTTCTACAAGGTCACATATTAAAAAACGCTTAATTTCAGTTGAATGTCCATATTATTTGTAATGGTAATCAACAATTAAAATAATGTATAGTTTGGACAATGTATAGTTACCCAGTTACACCCAACAACCCTATACCCCTATGAGGTATAGGGATAGTACTAATGAAGTGCGTAACTTGTTACTTTCACCTTGCTATGGTCGAAACTAGTCCTTATAGGGGTAATCGGAGATAGCACAAACTATACATTGTGTGTGTGGGGGGTGTATGTGTGTTATGTGTGATTGTATGTGTGTGTTGTGTGTGTTGTGTGTGGTTGTGTGTGAAGATTGGCGACGCAGTGAGGACTGCCTCGGTCGCTGTCCGACAGTTTTCAATATTTTCACCTCTGGTCTGCCTCCTGGTTCTCCTCTTGGCGCATATATCCGTCGTAACTGCCGCCGATAACGCTGATACCAAAACTGAAGAGATAGGATGATTATATATATATCTATATATATAGTAATATATTATATACTATATATATATATATAGTAGAACAAAGTAACCAGCAAACAGCACAGGTTCGATGATGGTTTGGATCTTCAAACCTGCACAGCTTCGAAGTTTTAAAGGACATATGTCATGATTCTGAATATTTGGAAAATTTGGTATGGATGGCAAGCTTAAGTTAACGTAGATTACATAGAAATCAAAATAAGTTGACAAGGTCCCCATTTGTTGAGTATTTTTGCCCTTTTAATTTCCGGCCCAATAGCTTACTCGAAAAGGATTCCGACAAATCCACATCGCCAGCAAATGGTGACGTCAAAGTGATGAGCCATCATCTCGCATGTTGCCACTTATCCTTTCCAGTGAACGCCAGGGGGTAGGACTGCCATCCTAAACGCACAGGCTGAATTACAAATCGGCCATACATCCGCGCGACTCGTAGTGGCTAGTCCTTTCAAAGCACTTAACGGTAAGGAGGGCGCTACACTCAGACTTGCCTAAATCTAGCCTGGTCACGAATATTTTAAATCTAAATGACCGTTTATTGGACATTACACTATTTTGCAGCGGCACATGAAAATGGACACGTCTTCTTGACCTGTGCCCTACGATAACCTGTTTGTGACCAACACCATTTTCAAGAACCAAACCTCAGGCAAAGTTCCTGGCGTCACCCACGCCCTTTTTTTTCCCAAGCACTGGCAACAACTTGACCTGATCATCACAAGGCGATCTTCCATCAATGCCATCAACCTCAACTAGGTCCTTACCCTAGTGCAGACTGTGATACAGATTCATGCTTGGTCTGCTTTATGATTCGACTGCAACCAAAGAGATGCCCACTCTAAACAAGCTGGTAAACCGCGCTCAATACCATCACGAGCGCAAGCGACAGAGTTGTGAGGAAATTTGCTGTTTCCATCACTGCAGCCATGGGCCTTGGCTGGTCCATCAGGTGATACTGCACAAAAAATGGACTCATCTTGTGCGACAATTTCCATAGCTCATCATTCCTGTATCTTTGAGAAAATCCAAGCAGACGACGATTGGTTGAAGCCAAGTCCAGGCTTCTACTCCAGTCATTGAGCCAAAAGAGTCACGTCCAGAAGTCTAAGATCACCTTCCACACACAACCTAGAGTGCTTCAAGGCAGCTAGGAATTGAAGTTCAGTGCGGAAGGCAAGGCGTGTGCCAAATGAATATCTGGCTTGGAGCTGAGCGACAAACTTACAAACCGCTTCTGCAACGGACAACATCAGAGCTTATGTAGGATGGAATAAAGAAGGCTTTCGGGCCATCTCAGTGCAAAACAGCGCCCCTCAGGTCATCCAGTGGTGAAGTCATCACAGACGGAAGTAAGTAATGGAGCTCTGGGTGGAACACTTTTCTGATCTCTACTCTACAGAAAAGGTTGTCACAACCTCAGCCCTTGACAAGATCAGAGTCTTCACTACAATGAGCTGCCCTAGATCTGTACCTACAGTGGATGAACTTGACAAGGCCATCGACATTCTATCATCTGGAAAAGCCCCGGGATTATGGAATACCACCAGACTTTATCAAATCCACATCCTCCAGAAGATTGGCCGTCCACCAAAAATGGGCTTCGAGGCTCATCAGATCTTTCCACCTGCGACATAAAGCAACGGTTACAGTTTGACGGCATCCTATCAGAGCCGTTTGACATTCGCAGTGGTGTTTAAGCAAGGATGTGTTTTGGCCTCCAAGCTCTTTGTGATCTTTTTTCAGTACTTCTGAAGCTAGCATTCGGTACAGACACAGAAGGCATCTACATGCGACCCAGGTCTGATGGTACTGCTCTTCAATCCTGCAACATCCTTAGAGCTAAGACCAAGGTTCGTCAGATAGTGCTTCGTGACATGTTGTTTGCTGATGATGCTGCCTACTTCACATTCAAGCAGGAACTTCAGCTGCTCATAGATCGTTCTCACAGGCATGTAAGGACTTCGGACTTGTCAACAGTTTGAAGAAGACTAATGTCCTCGCCCAAGATGCTCAGAACCACTTGTCATCACAATCGACAATTACACCCTTGAGGTTGTTCAGGAATTCACCTACCTAGGGTCCACCCATCAGTTACAGTCTGTCTCTCGATTGCAAAAATCGGCAAACGGCAATTGGTAAGCTGCAGCTACTCTTGCCCGGATTACAACGCTGTGTGGAAAAATCCGAAGCTGTTCATTAGCACAAGGCCAGCAGTGTTACAACGCTCTCATCATCAGCACATTACTGGATGGCAGTGAGACATGGACTACATACTCTAGGCATGAGAAGAAACCACTCTTCCATCTGCGCGTATTAGACGCTTTCTGGGTGTCACTTGGAAGGACATGTGCCAATTCAGAGCTCCTGAACTCGAATTGACCTCCCACTCATCTATACATTTCTTAGACAACGCAGACTCCGATGGCTGGCCATGTCCGTCGAATGAAGGATGGGGCCGTCCTACCGAAAGATATCGTGTATGCTGAGCTTACATTTGGCAAGAGGAAAGTGGTCGAGCCCATGCTCCTCACAAGGATATTTGTAAGCGTGATATGTGTACCATTAACAGCGACTGGGTGGCTGGGAGAACTTGCTGACAATCGTTACCTTTGGCGGAGAACAGTAAAGCAACACCTTGAGCTTGGAGAAAACAGATCATCATCCAGTTTTGGAGAAGCACGAGCTAAAAGAAAGATGCAGCAGATCCTTGGATCGTCAAGCTGTGACATCCTATATATTAGCAACTGTGGAGAGACTGCCACTCTAGGATTGGCCTCTTCACCACAGACGCGCTGTTCACCTACCTGTGACTCGATGTGGGCGCTTTATCCATAGTCGCTTGCGACTGACGGAGGCCAAGATGATGAGTGTGAATCCACTAACCCCGACGGATTTTGAAGTCATATGTATCCTTATTTTATCATGATAATACTAGATGTATTGAACTAGGTTTAATAGGAGATTTTGTCATGGAACTGAGACCAGGCACCATATTAAATGCACGTGGCAGTTCCACAAATACCGTTTGGAAATCCCCTAAGCCCAAATCGAGCAGGTTCGTGTCCTACCCCCCCCACCCCTTGAACTGCGATCGATGTTTTTTATATCACTAATAAGTAAAACACAACGAAATGAAACAAAATATGTCCTTCTGTAACTTATTTTCAAATTTTATTATTACTTCTTTAATCCATCATATTACAGTGTCACAAAACACAATATCGAGTCAACACGATTTTTGGTCATCACTTTGACGTCCCGAGGGAGCAAACTTGGGCCGCTTTTGAATCACTGAAGCATGGCAAAAAATCCGCCCGTTTTCTTCGTATGTCAAAAAAGCAAAAATTAAATGCCTCGATTTTTGTTAATTTTACATCAAATTGTATTATTTTTTTCGGGATTCGTGCACTGTAGTGTACATATGATCTTGACAAAATCTTGACATATGTGTAAACCAACCCTGCCAAAGCTTTCGAACTATACACTATTTCTTATCATTGGCAATACAGAACCAGAAAAGAAATCTATATACACAAAACTCTATAATACACAAAAAATAGCAAAAACAATATAAAATATCTTGTCACAACCTTAACGTAAGAACTACAAAAGTCATTTATTGGGCGGAATATATTGAGCACAGAGGGCGGTTTGACTGGAGTGTGTGTAATCCCAGGGTAATCCAAAAACGTTCTCTGTGTATGCGACGAAATTTTTATTGACCTTCCGCCAACATTCAAGGACAGTTAGTTTCAGATCTATAACTGAGTGTTAGGCAAGGAGAAAATGACGGCACTGGTTTGTCGGAATGACTGCGGAAGTTTTTGATAGTATCCGATGATTCGCATTCTCTCTCTGACACGTTGTGCCAGAGTCACCGACATCCTGATACCTACACCTCCTACGACACTCAATGAGATAAACGACATTGGTAGAAGTACATTAAGTGCTTGACGATGGAATAATTCCTTTCCGTGATTTGACTGACAAAGATGTCAAGATTGAATGGTGAGCACATTTTCATCTCTTATTGTTACTTGTTTTACAGCCCCAATTCATCCCTAGATGTTTGATGTCTGGTCTACTTTGGACTTGTTGACCATCTCACACATACATGTATGTATATGTGAGAGATTGGAGCTACTTAAACTCTTGTATTTACTGTCATGAAGAAAATCAATCACAAATGTGTGTTATGAGGACAGCGCGGACGTAGCATCGTAATCGGCAAAATGAACTTGCTGTGGATGGAACTCGAACTAGATACGCTAGACTTCAGCAAACATTTGAGCTAAAGATATTCAATTACCGTCCCGGTGTGTGTGGTGGAGAAAACCTTTAGATTCCTTTTCATCTGGGATTGCAGGACCATTGGTTTTAGTGTTTTGCGGTTGAAAAGACTCACGTGTTACCACCTCTCCTATTTTAGACAAAGTCTTTTTTAATGACGTAGCGCAAAATACTTATTCTCATTTGCAAAAATAATCTTTGAACTTATTATAGTACGTGTTCAATTAAACTTTTTCCATGTTTTTCATCATTATTCGAAAAGGGAAGAAAGACAAACCA
>JAMKCH010044137.1:0-11876 GCA_023653785.1 Ophioderma brevispina | reverse complement strand
AGGGTGAAATGAAATGAGTGTAGGCGTAGCCCTACTCGTATAGTGTAACAAATGGCGTAATTGATGGTGTTAGGGGAGCTGTACCATAACCATTTTATAGCAAATAAATATGGAAGGGTGAGATGAGCGAAGGCGTCGCCATACCATCATTAGTGTAACAACAATGGCAGTATTGATTGTTGTTTGCGGAGCCAGTACATAACCATATAAACAGGGGCAATAGCGTAGGCGTAGCCGACTCATGAATGTGAGAAAATGTGTATAAATGGCGTTAGTCCGAGCTTGTACCAGTACCAATAAAAACAAATCAAGAAGAGGACAGGACCTTGACTTGCTTCATACTTAAGTCAATTGGTCCTTCCTTGTTACAACTTGTTCACACATCACCAAATTAGACTTTTCACACTGTGAAGTGACTATAGAATAATGAGGAATGAGGGCGCAACTAACAAACCATCCCACCCCAAAAGTGTAACCTGAGGCGGAGCAGTAGACGAACTGTGTTACATTTGCCGCGGCGCCATGCTTGTGGCAGAAGGCGCGTGTGTAACATGAGATTATTACATGCCTGGATACCCAGGCTGAACCATTTGCCTATTTGGTGCAGAACAAAGTATAGAAGTTAGTAGCCAGGAAGAAGACCTGTATCGCTCTGATGAGAGAGCAGTGAGTGAAAAAAACACAACATTCCCTACAATGCACAGCCGGGGACATGACCAGGTTCGCGACGTTAATCAGACAACCATTTACCATGTTCCCGGAGTAGACCTTAAGTCCATCTGGGCGTTTATAGCCACCCCCTTCGGGAAGGTCTAGCCTTGTTAGTAAGTATCTGGAGACCCTAGGTCAGGTAAAGGTCATGCTGCTAAGGCTAGCCAAAGGCCTAGGCCTAGGGCTAGGCTCTAGGGACTTAGGGTAGGGAGCAGAAATTTGGCAGACATGAGGACAGCAGCAAGCACCTGCCTGAAAACTGAGCATCCCCAGAAGCTGAGATGAGAAAATAACATTTAAAACTGTACTGAAAGTGCTTCTTATATGGTTTACAAGATCCAAAAGTTAAACAAAAGCGAGCTAGAAAGATGGCCCTGTGCAAGCAGTTTCCTATTCAGAAAAAATTGAACCATTTTCATAGTAAAATGCAACCAAAATTGAAAAGTGACCATTTATATCGTAGCAATGACCTCAAAAAGTGACCCATTCTTTTTATACGTAGCTGGTGGGAAAAAACATGACCATTGTTATAGTAAGGCATGAAAATGTGACCCAATCGGCGGCACATATGTACTTACCCTTTTCCCACTGAGTACCCCCCCCCCCCCCGGGTTTGCAGTCAAACCCAAAATTCGGAAGGCTATTACAAATTCCAATGGATTCTGATTAATTATTGGAAGTGGTTGTGAGCCCACTGAAACCAGGGTTGGAAATGCAAAAATTGTTTGAAAAAAGCAAAACAGGTTTAATACAGGGAAATCCATAATGTTTAATTTGCCTAAGGGTGTGTTTGTGTTAAAGTTTGCGCTAAAATGTATAGATTCACTCCCAGTCTTTAAAATCTAAATGTTGGGGCAAAAACTCAACCTTTTGTAAAACTAAGGGTCACTCCATCTATCCTGAGTAAATAGCCAGAATGGCGGACACTCAATATAACATTATCGTATTTACAAAACATAAAAATAGTGTGAATGTACAAAAGGCAATATTAAGGCTTTATGCCAATATGCAAAAATCCTACTATCGGAGGGGGTACGGTTCCCCACCCAGACATATTTCTCACTCAAACCAACTGAATCTTTTTTGTTTTCACCAGTTGATAAGAAAGTCATCCTTTTCGTGCTGTCTGTACCATTTGAACCGAACATTCATAGAGCCCATCAACAAAGGTCGAACGGTATTACCTTGGTTTCCGACATTTCTGATGCAAGTTTTGAATGTTCGTTGGTTGCCGTGAAAATCAAATCCAGAGGTCTAATTGATGTAGACAACAAGGAGAATATTAAAGGCCGACTCAAGAGATTTCAAATATAAATTTTTGTGTGATAATTAAAAAGTGTGTGTGTCCTAGAACTAAGAGAGAATTCAAAGGCACCAATTCCAAAGTTTGAGATGATTGGTATTTCGTTTTGATGCAGGAAAATCATTTATGTATAGTATTGCGTTTTGCCCAAATAGTGATTGGATACTGTTGTATAAACAAAAATTCCGCATCCGGAATTTTATAACAAAGTTGCGATTTCTATATAAGGAACTTCATTTGAGCTGATATTTCACAAGGGGATTAGTTATATGGGACATGCATCTTTGTAAATGCCAAAAACATGGTTTTTGTTGAAAATTGAGGGCGCCCTTCTCGTTATTAAATCTGAGTCTGCCTTTAAAACAGCTCAAATGTAGAGTAAAATAATCCAATATGAAAAAGCAGAATTACCAAGTCGGCATACCTTATCTTACTCCGTCTAATTTGGTGGCACCAAACGTCAATCCTGATTGGTTTCAACTTCAAAGAAAGATAGGTTTGGCCAAAAGGAGGAAACATATGGTTTAACATTGATAAAGTAGTATGTCAAAGCAAAAGCATCGTATTTGTCACGTACACTGAATGCTTTTTTTTTTCATACCCATTTTCTTTTCAGCCCTCGTCCCGCCCTGCCTCTGTCGTTAGTGTGGACAGCAGTGCAAGCAGCCATAGTCATACAGTCATTCTGGAGGGGATACAAGGTGAACAATAGTTCTTCTGTGAACTTAAAAGGGGCCATTTCATTAACACAGGTGGTCTTCTGGATTGCGTAACAGACATTTTTGAAGTGCCACCAATTTTTAAAATTTGATATTTTGCACAGTTATGGTGGCAATTGTCTAGACATACCTGCAAACGAGATGCTCAAAATGTGATTATCATAAAATAAGTAGCAATTTTGTAATTAGAATGGGATCCCAGATTGTTCAGACTTAACGGCAGAGCTGAAATGATACGTTTATGCCTGTGCCACCTCAAGAAAGACCTCTAACTTGAATTGCCTGAACCAATAAAACAACTAATGGATGAGCGTATACACGTACATAGCGCTATTTCACGGCTATTTCATATTGGAAGGCCGTTTCCGTTGAATTATTATCGGAGATCTCCGATAATAATTATTTTAACTACAAAACTCCTTCATTTGCGACACAGAGATATTTTTGAGCTTAACCATTCACAGGTATAGTTTACTAGCCAGTTACCAATGCAACCATGTAAAAATCTCAAATTTTTCGGAAAATTGGGGGCGCTCTTCAAAAAAATGTTTTGCTTTAACATAAAAATGAGGGGAAATTGATTGAACAGTTAACCTGTGCTGTGTGTGATTTGGTCATTTCTGCAAGAAATTCACAGTTTTGAATGTTCTGTAATTAGATGGAGAGAAATTACAACACAGTGGCCTGTGGAATACTATGATGCAAAATTTTTTTGATAGGGGATCGAAGCAATGGGGGAGAGAAGTGACTATCTGAATATCGAAAATAATATCAAGAATGTTGAGATTATCACAAAATAGTGCAATTTCAGTATTTTTTTTATAGAGGAACAAGGGAAAGGCATAAGGATTGACTGTCAGGAAATTTGACACCTTGCCGCCTTGGCATCCCTTAAAGGTGCATTTTGTGATTCTAACCCCTTTGGTTTTGTTCATTTTTCGCTAGATATCCTTGAGAAAAGCTTCATCCCATGATTTCAGTTGATTCTGATCTTGTGTTTTGGTGTTTTGAGCAAATGTTTGTATCACAATCTCCCATAGACCACTGTACAGTAATTTCAAGCTGTTTGCGGACAGAAAATACAAAATTGCAAATTTCTTGCAGAGGCGATCGAATTTGCACGTCAGATTGGGCACACATACTATACTTAGCCCGACGGTTCAGATGATATAATTTTTTTTTTTTTTTTTTTTTTTTTTTTTTTTTTTTTTTTTTTTTTTTTTTTTTTTTTTTTTTTTTTTTTTTTTTTTTTCTTTAAGCATAAACTGTCCCACATTTTTGTACTGTGATACTGTCAAATTTGTCATCTACTAAATTTAGTCTATGATTTGGTATATCTTTTTTCTGCATGCATGGGTTTAGATGCTTAGCAATTGCCATCAAAATATCCCTGAGTATGTTTTTTGATTGATTTGGTTGAGTGCAAAATCCATTCCAGTGATCAGCTATTTCCCAGCAGCTGATTATCAGTTTTAGATTGCAAGTGGTAATTTATTTTGAATATTTTTACCAGTGATTTGCATTTCATTTAATCTTAAAAGTGTCCACCATATCAGCTGTATAATTTTTTTTTTTTTTTTTTTTTAATTAATATTCATGTTTCTTGTTAGCTAATGAGATTATCTCTCATTTGCATAAATTAATATTCATTTCTTTTGACGGAATAAAGCGCAAACAAAGGATAACGTTAAGGCGAAAAAAATTTTGCCCTAACGTCAAACTCTATGTTTATGAATAGAAAATTTCGCCCTAGCGTAGGATATAGTGATATATATATTGATATATATATATATATTGATATATATATATATATTGATATATTGTACCATAGTAACATAATCTGTGTTGTAGAGACTTGATGGGGCAGCAAAGTATGACCAGCTATGTAAATATAAATATATATGAATGAGTCAGAGTGATTTGATCTGTCACCCATCAGGACAAATCAGTTTATTAAGGGTAAAACAAAAAAACTCCTTGCACCCATAGCATTGTTCACTAGAGAAGAGGCTTCATTCTTATAATATTATAGACTTGGTGGTAAAGCATGGGAAGCTGACTTCAATGCTTAGTATTTTATGGCTTTACAAGTCTGAATTCGCAGCATTCCATTAAAAGTAAAGAATTGGTGTGCCTGATTTTTGAGAATTGTTATGTTATCTGCAAGAGAGCAGGGGGATGCAATGGTCCTTGGGTAGTGCCCTGCAACGTGACCCCTCAAGAGTGGGGTCAAAGAGTCATCGAGAGGTCATTAGTGTCAACTAAAACATGGTGAACCTTCATGTGACCCTTGTACCCTTTAACAACCGTGATGGCAGACTGACACAAGCGTTCGGGGAAACACTATTTTTTAGTCAAAAGCACAAAAAAAGGAAAAATTTCTAAAGGGGATTAGAATTACAATTGTGGAATATTTACTTCTTATTATTTCACATTGTCAACAATTCAGAAAAGCAGGGGAGATATGGTTATAGTTGTTTCAAGGATGTTTGAAAGGGAAAAAATTTGAAAATGAGCTCTAGTCTACAGGGGAGTACAAAAAAAGATTTACCACCGATTTGAGAACAATATCAAAACAGACTTATTTCAAGCTTAGAAATTGATTTTGATACAAAAAAATCAAAAAAGTTTACCTTTTCGTATAATGTAGAAATGGTAAATTAACGGAAAAACCGACCAAACAAAAACCATATTGACACGGTTGTACAATTCTACACGTCCACAGCAGCAAAAGCCATTGACGTTATCTGACGGTCTAAATGCTTATAATACCTTTTGCTTTTTCTAAAGTAACCATAACCAAATCCGTAACAACCTTTGTTGATAATAAAGACCCCAAAAAAAGTAACGCAGCCATGTCTAAATACCCCTAAGTTACAACCCATTGTCTATGCACAAAAAACTAAATGATATCAATAGTATGTTTTGTTTCTGCCAAATTTTGACACCTTTCTTGATCCATTGTGCTCAATATCGCAACACAAATGTCCATTTGACGAAATGTGGCACATTTGCAAAGTTGCAATTTGAAGACATTATTACAAGGTTCCAATACACAACCATGCATCAGGCTTGCGATTAAGTGACACACACATAAGGGAAGAAACTGAACTGAATGGCAATCCAATATGGCTATACCTTGTATTGCAACTTTTAAAAAGGAGAGATTTTCTTATAATGGGTATTGTGTTGGCCATTTGATCGCAATGGGTCAAGAAGGGTATCAAAAATTACGGAAGAAAAACCACTATTGATATAAATTGTTATGTTTTGTCAAAGACAAATGGTTTGTAAACCTATGGGGGTGGGGGTATTTATTTAGACATGCTGCTTTACTTTTTGGTGGCGTCATTATTTCTTAACAATTATTAGTCAAATGACAGGTAGCGTCCGTAATAGGGGTATGGGAGGGGGCGAGTGTCCCATCCCCCTGGGTCTGCCAAGGGAAATAAAGCTGTAAGCTACCTGGTTTAAAGCAGGAAAGTGGATAGGACAAGCAGAACGGGAGGTTAAGCGTAAAGAAAAAGGGAGAGTAAAGGATTGAGCGGAAATGGAAAGACGAACGATAGGACTTGAATGTGTGCTGTTATTTGTTCAAATATCAATCCCAAAGGAGCCCCACCCATTAGATTACGAAGAAGTCAGGACTAAAAAATGTGGGTCAACCGGGTGTATTGCATAGGATTACCTATCTTACATATTGCCATTCAAAGTAGTTTCCACGAAAAGATTAGTGACAAATTTTGAACATTCATTAAATATGCTTCAAAGTTTGGGTACAGGATTCCATACGTTTGTTATGTTATCAGAATAATGAAGGAGTGCCATCGTGATATTTGAGGTGTACCACAGACGGTATCAAAGCAAAACAAAAGAAAAAAACAAGATGTCATGAGTACTTGTGTCGACTCATTCAAATTTTCTTTCCATATTCCAAACATGCTCCGTTGATTCCGGGACAGAGGAAAAATGGGTGGTACAATTTAAGATAGGATAGGGGGGGTAGCTCTCAATGCAAGGTTCAAAATTTCTATAGTAGGGGGAATAATATTGTTTTGTAGTGAGAGTCAATATCTTCAGGAGAGCTTCCCACTGCCTGTTGTAGAAAAATTTAAACAAAACGAGGGTAAATCTTTTTGAACTCACCCTGTATGTGAGAGGACTTAATACTCTAGATTTCTTGGAAGCATGGATGTAAATTGTCAGCTAAATTACCAGAGTGAATTTTGAAGTCTCATTTTGGACTTTGAACATTGTCATTCACTTTTCTGTAAATTGTTCAGGTTGTTGAAGTAACTACGTTATTATGGAAAAAACTATTGTCAAACAGGTACGTAAAGAGGAAAACACATACAAGAGCTACGTGCATGGCAGCTGTGAATGGCAAGAGGGAGAATGCCAAACATTAAAGACAAGGTGGAGAGTTTCTGGAAGGAGCATGAGCCAGGAGCATCAGGAAGAACTAAGACGAAAAGTGCCAAGCTTAGACGTAGTGCTGGACACCCGGAATGCTTCAGGCTACGTACATGGAGTCCGTTCCCTGAGAGGAGAGCTGAAAGTGCCAAGTGTTAGCAAGGAGGTGTGCTTGCTTATAGAGAAACTCCCTCATATTTGAATCTACTTGGTTTCCAATGTCGATAATAACAAATTGCATATCTTTGGTGCACAAGATGACCCCCAAAACTTAATATACACAAATTTCTAGTCAGGCGATCCCGGTGACTTCATACCACTGACGTCACCGGCAGATCCATCATGCTCGCTCCTCTTTCCCTTTGGGGTCACCTGAGCGGTTTTGAGTGTATCTGTTAGCTCCCATTGAGTAGAATTCAAAAGTTGGCTGGTAATTGTTCTTTTTTTTGGCCAGGACTAGGGTTTGTGAAAAACTATAAGTTTACCGCTTAGCTATGTCCTGATCCGTTTTTAGGATGTGGATTGCGACTTCGGCGAATTCTGGCCGATCGCTGAAGCCGCAGGTCCAGATTGGTCAGCCAAGATTCGGAAAACCGGTAACATTTCCCCATTTTAATAACTATACATCCTCTGTCTTGTTTTGGCTTGTTGTGTAAATTCTTTCTTCTTTTGTCCTTCTCGGAAGGACTGGTTTTGTTTTGTAAAATCTCAGTCTTCGTGAAGGACAATTATTGTTTGTATGTTCCAGTTTTTAAATACTTGACTAAAACTCCATTACTCGGTAGTGTATTAATTATCAGACTGGGCAGTCTATTCATAGACTTTAATCAGGTTTTCAGGGTCATAGTACTAACTCCAATTCTTTTGTGTTCCTTACAGATTTGTGTCCCGACAAGCTAATCCAATTGAGTGTCCAGACCCATTTCTATAGAAGTTTATCTTTATTAGTTAAATCGGATCATTTCCTTGTAAGGCGTTCTTTGAATTAGGTTAGTGATCCAGCCGGCGGCGACTTCGGTCTCTCATGCGATGCTCGGCTTTCAGCTGACCCTCCTCAAACATCTGGGATCTGCAGCGGCTGGGCCGGGATTCACCCGAGTTCGCTCGGGGGTCTTCTGCCGCGGGTTGGGCATCACGCGTCTATGGATGTTGCCATGGCTCTTGCGTCGCGAGACCTTGGTGCTGCGGCGTAAAAGAATGTCCTGGCTAATCGGCGGCCCGCCTCTCCGCAGATGGGCCCGACAGCCTCAACAAGGTTTCCCTGTCGGGGTCTTCTTTGTTCGGGTCGGAGTTGAAATCTGCATGAGAGGTTGCGACTCTGATAACGAACGAGAAGACCCTTTGAGGCTGGGCTCGCCAAGTTGCAGGGAGGAAAGGCGGCCTCCTCGAAGAAGAAGAAAGAAGCGTCATTCTAAGCGGTAAGGCACCAAGCCTCGCTGGCCACACCGAAAACTTCCGCTGCCGCCGCTCCGCCGGTCACTAAGGCGTCCTCCGGGACGTCGGGGGAAAGCGGCAGCGTGGCAAGGGAAGAGCCAGGCGTTCCAAGCGTTCTCGGAAGGAGCCTGGCGTTTGACAGGTTGGCGGCCGCGTTCCAGGGCCTTTGCCCACGGAACTTTCCGCCGGGGGGTTACCCCCCGGTGGGCGTCCGCTTAATCAAATACCAGCATCGCTGTCGAGAGAAAAGGAGAAATCGTCGGCGATCGCTGGGTGAGGAGTGTGGTCTCCGACGGTTACCGTCTGGAGTTCACGGCTCCTCCACCCCGTCACTCTGGCAGGAAGGTTCAGCGCGGCTCCCGTAGATCCGGAGAAGCGTCAGGTCCTGTTCACGAGATAGCGAACCTTCGACGCAAGCAGGCAATCGTCCGATCCCCCTCGATTCTCGAGGGGGCTTTGGTCGAGCTTCTTTTTAGCTCCCAAAAAGACGGGCGATTGGCGGCCGATTACTCAATTTGAAGCCGCTCAACGTCTTCATCAAACCGAAAAAAATTTCGGATGGAGACATTGGCCCACGCTCTCCGTTGCTCAATCAAAACATTGTTGGGAAACAATCTCTGGATCTCAAGATTCCTACCTCCACATCCCAATAGTAATAGGAACGGGAGAACCAAGTCGGTTACGCTTCCAAATTAGGAAAAGAGGCCGTACAGTTCCGGTGTCTCCCGTTCGGCATGTCCACTGCGCCGCGAGTCTTCACTAGTGTGGTCAATGCCGTTGGCTCGGTTCTCAGACGGCAGGGGTCAACCCCTTTGGTATCTATTTGACGAGTGGTGATCTACAGCCGAGAGGGATCTGCTATCGCCCACACCAAGGGGGTGGTGCAGGAGATCACGAAGTTGGGGTTAATCGTGAACTATCGAAATCCAACTTCGAAGCCGAGCCAGCTACCAGTTTTTCTGGGGGGCGCAGCTGGATCTACGCAATGGTCGTGTGTTCCAAACGAAGGAGCGTGTAGCCAAGGCATTCAATGCGCTACGCTACTTGTCGGGGCCAGCCAAGCTTGTGGCTCGGCTGGGTCCGGGTTCTGGACCATGGCCAGCCTGTGGACATCGTTGCCGCTTACTTCGGCATCGTAATGCGCCCAATCAAGCTGCCACTTCTGGCGCACCTATCGTCGGGCAACGGAAACAGTCTGGAACCGCCTGGTCCCGATGATTGCCATTGTAAGGGACGCGCTGTCTTGGTGGAGGTTGCCCAGCAATCCTCCGGGGCGTGGTGTTCGCTTCTCCGCAGCCCGACCTTATTCTGACACAGGTGCGTCGGGTCTGGGCTGTGCCGGTCACATTCTGGACGAGACTGTTTCGGGTCGCTGGTCGGCCTCGGATCAGTTTCTTCACATCAATGTCCTGGAACTGAAAAGCGGGTGATGCTACACTGCTCATTTTCAAGACTGGTGGCCGGTTGTGCCAAGATCCCTCATAAGATCGACAAACACTACGGTGGTGTGTATATTCAAGGCAGGGCGGAAACGAGAATATCCAACCTCTGTGCCTTCACACGAGACTTCTGATCAGTGGTGCATGAAGAGGAGGGGGATCACGTGGACAGCGGTCACATATCGGGCGTTCACAATGTCATTGCGGATTGCCTATCCAGAGGCGGGACCAATTCTCTGGAGTGGTCGCTGTCTCATGGGGTAGCGCAACGGATCTTCCGGGTCCTCCATCGCCCCTCGAAGATCTGTGGTCGCGTCTGCAAGAAATGCCAAGCTTCCAACGTATTGCTCCCTGGGACGCGATCCCTGGGCGTTGGATGCTCTTCCCCTGAAATTGTCGGGGATGAAGGCTTACGCCTTCCCCCCCGATCCCACTCATTCCCGCGTGTAGACATGGTCGGAAGGGGCGACTGCGACTAATAATCGTGGGCCCCCTTATGGCCTCGTCAGCCGTGGTTGTCCGCTGGTGAACATGCTTGCAGGGATTACCGCGGACGCTCCGCGGGACTCACATGTCCTGGGGAGATCCTGCGGATGTCCAGGACGAATTCTGGTGACGCTTACTGACAGCTTGGCCGCTGTCAGGAAGCTTTTCCAGACGCAAGGCCTTTATCGTGACGCTGCCGATCTGGTGGCCAGAGGGTGGCGAAGAGCCACACACGTCACTTATTATGGACGATGGCGGGTCTTCGCTAAGGGGGCAGGGGCGGAAAACGAAAAAAAAAATTTGTCGGCCACTTCCTCTGTTCGTCAGATTGCAGACTTACTGAATCTTTATTCAGTTGTGGCTAGCCACGAAACACAATCAAGAATTACAGGTCGGCAGTTCAATTCTATCACCGAGGGTACTAGGCCCTGGTGATGCCTACCGAAAGTTTGATGAATCTTTGAATGCGCCTCTTTACGTGGCATGTTTAATACCAGGACGCCTTCGCGGCCAGTTATGCCTGGGTGGGACTTGCCAACCGCCTTACGGAGTTTGACCGGTGTACCGTATGAGCCGAGGGGTTCCGCCAGTCTGGCGGCCGTAGTCCACGATTTTTCCTACTGGCGATTGGGCGTCTGCTGGCCGTCGCGCCTCAGAATACGAACGCTCTGTCGCTGGGGAAAGGAGGAAATTTATAGGGTTGGGAGTTTCTGTGCCCACTCCCATTTCCGCCGGGATTACTTCAAAAGAATGAACGACCTGGCTTCAGGGGTCCACCGCCATTGTTTCTTACCGGACATGTCAGTAGGTTTCTCCGTACGGGAGGCCCGTCTGTGGTGTCCGGTAAGAGCTCTAAAAAATTACCTCTCTCCCGTACGAAGGCCCTTCGAGGTAGGTGTAGGGTAGAGCAGATGTTTGTGATAACACGAAATCGCATACGGCGCCTCGAAAGAGACTCTGTCACGTTGGGTCTGCGAGGGTATCAAAACCAGGCCAATGCGGTGAACGCCGGCGAAAGTGCTACGGCTATTCCACCAGAGCTTGTAGCAAGTTCTGATGCCTTTAACCGCGGCCTCCGCCTTGAGCAAATCATTAATATGTGGCTGGCGCTCTTCAAATTACTTCATTCACAACATACAGAAGGATTATGAGTACGAGGGCCGGCTGTTTCGTTGTTCGGTTTTTTTTCTGGGCGCCTCGAAACGGCGTGGAGCATGATTAGTTCAAGGTAAGTCGATTCCCCGGACTTTAACCGGAATTAACTTATTTGGTGCATGGGGAGGACAGCGAAAGTGGGGCTACGGTTCTAGGCCTTTAGTAGCTTTCGCACTCTGATGTCCAAGGGTAGGTCTTACCCGCGGCCGCTCTTGA
>JAMKCH010044136.1:0-24132 GCA_023653785.1 Ophioderma brevispina | reverse complement strand
AAGGTTTAAGTGTGATGATTATTTGTTAACCTATTCCTGTTTATTTGATCTAATTTGTGACTTCTGTGTTCATATCAAAATTGCTTACATGGCATTTGAAATGTAATCTTTCTATGTGACTGTTTGTAACCTTTTGATGAGAGTACTGGTGTTTGTATGAAATGATTTCAGTGGAAAGAATGGCTGTATATCCTCACATGCCAATTTCACAGCCGGGCCTTTTTAAAACTGTTTGTAACCTTGATGAGAGTACGGTGTTTGTATGAATGATTTAAGTGTAAAGATGGTTGTTATATCCTCCATTCAATTTGACATCCGGGCTTTTTTAAATACTTTAGTTTGTAGCAAATAATTCGTTAATTTTTAACTGACAAGCAAAATATGACATTATTTTATAAATAAACTGTTACGAAAATTATATTATACTTACAGTTCAAAGCAGGGAATCTCGGCAATCCACTCAATATCCTTTCCACTTATATAATAACCAACTTGAGCAGATTCCGTGACGGACGTTGGCTTTTGAATGGATGTTCGGAAACGCCGATCGTTGTTTCCATAATGACGGATAGCTGAATAAGGCTTTTATATTAGCCAAAAAATTACCTGTTGTTACTTTTCTTTCTTATCGGAATGTGATTTTTGTGTGAATCGTAATGTGGGATGTGAACGGACCCTCTAGAGTTCGATATTTTTCAAATGCGATTTTCTCATGAACAGAATTTGTATTTTGTTTAACATCCGCACTATGTAATACACCCGATGAATTCTAATGGCTTAAGGCAACATATTTTTGCACTTTCATAAATTTTTGTAATGAGTGGAGAATGGATGTAAATCAGGATAAACTAAAGTTATAGTTTTTTTGTAGATGTGGGCGTTTGAGGCAATGATGAAAGATAGGTTTTTGAATGGTATGACATTGAATGTGTGAGTTAATATAAATATCTTGGTCCTCACATTTACCCAACAGGTGTTAACTCATGGTTTAAAGCAAAATAAAGTCATATAGCTAAAAAATGCCAGGTGACAAAAACTCTTGCTGCTATCAGAGGCATTCATTTAAAGTCGGCAGTCTTCCTATCATTCCATTTTCCAAAATCATTGATTTATCATTTCATCTGTATTACTTTATGGTGCAGAATCATCGCTACAAGACTTATAAAGATCTTGAAAACACGCATGTTAAAGTTTGTAAGAAGTTTCTTGGTGTTGGCAGCCAAACTACCACTGTTGCTGTTTTAGGGGAGTTTGGTAGAACAGACTTCACTTTTTAATGAGTGTTGAGATGTATTAATTATTGGTTGTAAACTATTGAATATGTCAAACTTACTGTTACCCACCAACAAATGTACCAAATGTTGTGTACAGTCTTGATAGCGTGGTATCATAACTTGGCTTTCATGATCAAAAGCTATTGTTTTGTTTTGGGTTTGTGTTGTTGGTTCATCCAGGAATAGGCTCACCAAGAAAATGTCTTTCTCTACTAGATTAAAAGACATTGCTAGTCAAGATGGTTTGACGACCTTGTACACTTGATAAATTATGTAACTACAGAGAATTTGAAACCCTTAACCTGGAGAGATATTGATTCTGTTGAAATACCTCACAGAGAAAGCGCTAAGCCAACTGAGGTGTTCGACTCATCATTATTGATTGAAGTGGGTAGATGGCAGAGATTGATTTGAAAACTCTTTGTTAGATGATATTGAGGACGAATTCCATTTCCGTTTTTTATTTTTCACGGTCCTACGTTTAATAACCTGTATCATGGGAATAAATGACAAACTCGTCAACAATTTATCCTTATTAAATACTGATGACTCTAACAAAACTTTAGCGGGCTTAGCAGCATTTGTGTACCGTGCACAACCTAAGAATTCGGGTTTGCAACTTAACTGATTTAATGATTTTATGATCTGATTATACTATATATTAATGGTAAGTATTAACTTAATTCTCATCAATATTGTGTCATTGTTCTTTTTTTCATTGCATGTTTGATGCAAAATAGGTTAAGATACTTTCATGTGCATATGATGCCGATTTGTAATATTATGGGCCATGACCTACTGTTTGATGAAAAAAATATATAATATACTAACCAGACTGTTCCCGTCGAGTTGGAACTTGAGTTGCTTTTAATAATGGATTACTCATTTCCATTACTTTGCATTTAAAAGCCAGAGAGTGGTAATATAATTTTATATATCCCTGGAGGTAGGGAGTGAAAAAAACTCTGTTTTACAGGCCCGACAGACTCTGATTTTTTATTTTTGCAGATTTTGTTTTAGTTTTTCCAAAAATTATGTTAAATAAGTCTTGTTTTTAGCCCAAAATTTATCAATTTCGGCTAATTTTTAGAAATGGTTTGTTAAAAACGTTAAAAATTTGAATTTTTTTCTCCTGATTTATCAGATTTTGGGGCAATTTAGGCCAATTATGACTGCCAGAAAAGAAAAAAGTTTTTAAAAAAGAAATTTGGCACGAACTGACCGACTCTACTCTACACCGTTTAAAACGGGTTTTTGTTTTTTTGTCACCTTAGGTGAATTAGTAACAGGGATTTTTTTATACTCCAAGTCTTCTCTCAAATTGCAGGATCGATTGTACACCAACTGCCAAGAAACATTTCAAAGGTTTATTGGACAAAACAAGTACAAAAGAAAACCCGCAACCTGGTTTTGTTGAAAAAAACCCTTGTTCTGCTATCCTATCGTCCCTATCGGAAACCTTGCTTTGATTTTCAGTTGTGCATGACAGAAGATACTAAATTAACTTGTTACTTAAAAGACTTGTAAGTCAGCTTATTCACTTCCGGTGTGATCTAATACAATGGTAAGGAATTCAAATATGCAGAAAACCCGGGTTGAAAAAAAAAAAAGGGCACTTTTTTCTGGAAATTCCTCATGGCTCTTAAATGTAAAAATATTAGGTTCAGACCTAATATCTATTGATTGAATTATAAAACTTTGCTTAGTAGGCAAATATGTTGTTCTAGAAGCACAAAGTTGTTCACCTTCATGTGTGGAAAGTTATATGGGAAAAGTAAATCTTTTATAAGCCAGGCTAGTTGATTAAGATCAGGTTACATTTCAAGTAGTAAATCTTATATTTTAATTGACGGATTGTTTTCATTTGAAAAAAAGTTTGTTAAAATTGAGGGAGGTATATTCAACTTGCATTACTTTAACCTGTACTCGTTAGTCAGAGTATAAAATTCAGGAGTCATTTGTGAGGATAACTCTACAGGGTACAAGTAATGGTTTTTTCCCTTCTTAAACCCATTTAAAAACGAGGAACAGTATTGAGTGGAGTCTGTTTCACAGATTAAAAGGCACTATCAGTGATTTTATTAAATGATATGCCAAAATCTGATGATTTTTGTTTTATTTGGAACAAGTATTGGTTATTCTAACAGACCCTGAGTGTATGACCCAACGCAGCCTAATAAAGGACTTATTCATGTTTGCGGGATGCAAGTGTTGTGAAAAATATCGATCCAAAACATTGATAAATGATAAAATGGAGGATTTATGACCATATTAATGGGTCTCACTATGAGTTTTAAAATATTGGCTCGACTGCGTTATCGCCATATTTTTGCAAATCATTAGCTCGACCAATTAATTTGGGCATAATCAATCCAATTTTATATCGAAATCGGTTATTTTAGTCATAATTGTCAGAATGCACACTTTCTACAACATGGCAATGTGAATTGAGATTCGTATCTTTGAACACGGCCCATTTTATTCTTTTCTGTTAATTAAGCGTGAAAAATCGAACTTGAGAATTCTTACAGATTATCTTCAATTTTTTTTTTTAAACAATGAAGTGTGAATAGCACCATTAAAAGTGGAATTCACCAGGCTATTGAATGAATAAAATAATTTTTAAAAACAAGGGGGGGGGAAGGTTTTGAAGCGAATTGTGGAGCTATGTGTTACTGATGATGAGTTTTATTATATGCAAATGTTTTTTAAGTTCTCATTAGAACTACCTAAAAAGACATGTGGTTTTCTGATCAGAATAGGATTTTCTAATGTACTGTCTCAAAGAGATGTTTTTGAGGATATCAATTCAAATTGACCAACTGATCAGTGTATATCGACCACTACCGAGAATGTTTCGAAGGTTTATTGGACTAAAAAGCACGAAGAAACCTGCAATTTTGTTTTAACTTGGATGCTATTCAATCGGCCATAGAACCCATGTTGAATTTTCTGTCGTGCATGACAGAAAATTACTAAATCATAATACAAAGACGGTGATTGGAATATCACTTCAGGTGTGACTAATACATTGGTAAGCATTGCGAAAAACCCTGGGTTCATTCAAAGATTGAGGGTGCTTCCTCTGGAAATTTGGCCAGGGGAGGACGGCCAAGAAATCCTAATTTCAGACGTCGCCATTGGTTTAACACGTAAAAGCAAAATCTTGACGAAAAATTCTAAATTTTTTATATGTTGTCAAGGAATATTTTCTTCTTCCAAAACCGTTGGAGATGAAAATCAACTCCACTGGAAGGGTTATTTCTTATTTTTTTGGTATTAATAACGAACAAGGACGGGGTCGTATGTGGGCCATGGGAACACCCACGACCGACCCACATCAAAACACCCAAATTGGTTTGAGGTTTTGCTGTAATTTCTGTTGACATTTTTGGTGAGTTGCTATAATGAATGAGGCTTGGCCGTCACCGCCTGTCTCATGTCTCTTTAAAGAGACACTGGCACATTAGAAAATAGTGCGCCTTCACTTTTTTCAAATTGATATTTTTGCATGGTTGTAAACCTTTTATATACATTAGCCCTTACCTGAAATGTTTAAGACCAAATCAGCGCCATTATGGGTAAACAGAACAATTTTTATAATAGCAACATTTATTCAGCAGACTACGGAAATGGCGTTTCCAGGCGCGTAGCCAGCCCGGTGGTTCTGAGAGGGCAATTTCCCGGTAGGTGCAACAAAGGTCCCGATCCAAAGCAAACATTTCCTTGTCGCAGGTCAAAAGAATTTGAAAAGGGGCTGATTTAACATGAATATCCGTGTTTTATTTCCCAATTTCCGCTCAAAAATGTTTTCAGAGGGGGCACTCTGCTCCACCTGGCTATGCCACTGCGTTTAACATAAGAAAACACACGCCGGCGCCTGATTCCCATGAAACTGTTTGACTGGTCTGTGAACTTTGTGGGTTTAATATCAATGAGTATGAGTCTATGATATTCATGTAATAGACATATTGTTGATTAAAGTTATGGCAAACTTAAAGTTGACCTACAAATTACCTGAATGTCTTTAGCCTCTTACTAATGTCCCTATCTGTTTTGGGTACGTTATTTTTATATGTAAAATATATCTTTCTTCTTCCAATGGCCAAGACTATCAATTGAAGAAATTTCATATTTTGTGAAAATGTGTTTACTTTTTTATGATTGTTTATAATTTTGAAAAAAATAAATGTGAGCCCTTTAGCATCTACATCTAAAAGTGACTGAAAGAGTCTGATTTAAATGTTCAGGACTTAAATATATTGCACATGGAATGATTTTTTGAGTTAGGCCTTTGCTGAAACTTTGTACGGCTGTTCCGAACTTCGTTGCAACAGCCTATCAAAATTTAATTAGTTAAATTGTTTTATGCTACTCTACAAATTCACCAAACCAGGGTGTCTCCAAAAAGTTGTGCAAGCAGATAAACTTCAATTTCTCAACTAGTTTTACCACTCTTTCATATGACGCCACCCTAGGGATCACAACATTTTCCGTTGTGAGCATAAGTGAGAGACTTTTAGGAGTAGCACCCCGGTTTTGCATTTATAGTATTCTACACATCTCACTTTCATTTTACACCACCCTAGGCATCATAACATTTCCCATTGTGGAGCTATTAATTTTGAAAAGTCTCCCACATGAGCATAAGTAAGAGATGTTTAGGAGTAGCACCCCCGGGTTTGCATTATGGAGAACATTAATGGTAAAAAGTCTCAGGACTATAAGCATAAGTAAGAGGTTTAGGAGTAGCACCCCCTTTATTTATATCTTCTTGTTTGTACAGCACTGCATATACTGCCAAATAAACACATGCTGACCTAGTTTATTGTAATGTAAACAAACTACTGAATCAAATTCCTTTGTAAGGTGTAGTATTTCACAATGAAGAACAACCTAAATCTGAGCAAATTTGGATGGACCAAGCATTTGGAATTAGTTGCAATTTGAAAATAATCAAAGAATGCCGCTTTAAATCAATTGCATCAAGCAATGCCCCTTCAATTGGCCCACATGTACTTTGACCCAATTATGATTCACACAAAAGATGTATTACATAGGAGTCTTTTATGTAGCGAAGGAATTGTACATATCTGATGTACCGTTTTAGCGATACAGCAATTATGCATATTCAATAAGCTCATTATCGGTTACTTTTACTCGGGCCATTTTGGGGCCGTTTTTTGTTCGCGGATCTCCGTAAATTTCGGCCGGTGAAAATGGTACGTGCAAATTACTGTCATGCTGGTGTTTGACCCCCTACAAATTGTCGGTGTAATTCTTTAGCTTAATTTTTTTAAGGTAAAAAACGGTGTTTTTTTGTAAAATTTGTTTGTTTTTATTTAAATGGCAAGTTTGGGTTTGTTTACTGGATTTTGAAGTATGTACGAGATCAGCTATCATTGCTTTAAAGATGTATCGGAAAATTGCGCTTTCTAGAGAGCGGATTTTGGTTAAAATCGCGTATATGTGTAGTGAAAAAAATATTGCTGCCAAAAAGGAAATTAGTGACGGTTGATTCACCCGATTCCCCTCGGGCGATTTTTAACGAGGGTAGTTGGGTAGAGTACACTGGGTAATACGGGTAGTTCGAGGTTACTCTTACATGGACACTCCATATTGCGCCCGGGCTATGACTGCCAAGCTAAATACCGGGGGTTACATGGAAGAGCTTTTTGACGAAATTACCCAATGCTATATTGTTCAAAACAGGGAACGTTACACAGCTAATTGACGCCTGATAGTAAGCTTACCTCAATAGCTCTGTCCATATTCATTAAGATAGTACCTGTTGGTCTGGTTTGCACACATTTTCAAATTGCAAAAAAAGATGCACACCATGATAGGCTTCATGCAGCAAGAATTTTGCATATCCATGTCCCATTTTTCAAAATATAGCAATTATGCTGATTTTTTTTCGGCATATTGCTAATTGCTAATTTGCCCGAAATATGCCCAAAATCTAATCAGGTTGAGAACCTTCAACCCGCGCTTCCTTTTCACCAATTGCATCATTATATGCCTTACGGAACTTATATAACTTGTACACATAGCGTATTTTATGATCAAAAATGGCACTTTGGACCCAATGTAATGATTCACACAACTATGTATACCGTTTTAGCGATACAGCAATAATGCATATTTTAATTAGCTTATTGCGCATACCTCATTCGCATATATCACGGCTTTCAAATTCCAAAAAGATGGCCACTATGATAGTCTTTCATGCAGTGTAGTAGAGTTGCGCGCAATATCATAATCAGCTGTGTTTAAGAGGAACAAAGGGAAGCTGTAAAACTTGTCTTATGGATATAAATATCCCTTTATTTTAGACAAGTTAATATCTGTGTCTTTTTGACAGTGTACATAGAACTTAATGGATGTTACTGTTTTAGCAAATTCCAGGGAATTGCCAATTTGATTCTTGCCCATTTTATTCCTAGGTAAGGAAGACATGGAGGTTCTTCTGATTTTGAGAAACTTAAAAAAGTATCTGGGCACGCGTTTCGATTACCTGTTGAGCAATTTTTTATCTTTGGGTAATCGCATCAGCTACATTTTGGTTATGCCTTCAAAGGCTGACTCAGATTTCCTATGAGGGCGCACGAGTTGTTTAAACAAATCGGTTTTTTTTGCCATATATACTGCTTGTCCATATACTATTCGCTGATGTTTTTAATAACTAAGGTCTCAATCGAAGTCCTTCATATTAAAATCACAACGTTTTTTGTGTTATAATATTCCTATTGTCTCGGAATTTTTGTTAACACGGTATCCTATGGCACTGCGAAAATCCGATTCATCTCTAACTTTTGGAATTAAGCATTTTGGGTGGCTATCTTATTTCTCGATACTAGTTTTTAATTACTACACCAAAAGAATTTATATTTTCAAAATTTTCTGAGTCAGCCTTTAATTTTTGATAATGTATCTTGTGTTCATGCATGAAATATGAACTCTGTCAATCTTGGTCAATCTAGCACGTATTTAGATTATCATACCTTCTGACTTGGCACTGTTGTTTTACATTACCGCTATATAACATTGTTCAATATTGGGTCCCCTTTTGTTGACAGAATAAAAGTGAAAGTATACTAAATATTTTAATATTTATAGAAGCTCGGAGAAACTTGGTGAGCACAGAACTAAATACAGACGAAAAATACACGGTCGTGAACCCGGACCCCTATCGCTTTCTAGGCGTGAGAAAATCCCACTGGGCCACAAGAGGATTGTGTTTAATGATGGATATACACCACCAGTGAACGACGCTAAGCATGAAGATCATGAAATATAACAATATGCTTGTTTTTATTGATTTGAAACAGATGGACCCCATTTAGGCTCATTTATTAGGCAACAGTGGATAGTACCTTTGCTGTGTTTATGCTTGAGATTCATCTGATTTGCCTCCTAAGGAATTTTGTAGGTCCTATCATTTGAATCTTGACAAACATTGACTGAATTTTCAAGGCCTAAAATCACAGAATCTATGCAGAGGTTTCAATCAATAAAATGCCTTTCGAGTAGTCATAAACACACGCATTCATAGATGGCATTAATATCGTTAGGAGATCAAGCAAGTCTATAAGTGTCCTGAGACATAGGTGAATTTCGGTTTTTCAAACTAGCTTCATTTGTACCTTTCATGTTTAAGGCCTGAGACTCCTATATCTATGTCTGATTGATTCTAGCCGAATTATACGTCTCCTTGGTTTGGGTGCGTCTTGTGGTATTATCTCACGCCTCAAAGCGAGGGTCCGGTCGAGACCGTGTATTTTTTTCGTCTTTATTATCTGTGCTACCAGTTTTACTCTTGCTTCTATCTATATTAAAATATTAGATAATTTTCATTCTTATACTGTCACATAAAAGTGGACCAAAATGACATTTGTATACCATACAAGGCGTCGCTAAAAACAACAGTCCAACTTCAGATAATTGTAATCTATATACGTGCTAGATTGACATGTACATATTTCTATATCCATCAAATGTGGTATCAAATTAAAAATTAAAGGCTGACTCAGATTTTGAAAATAAATTCTTTGGGACTGGACCAAAATAACCAACTTATAACAAATTCTGTAGTACCCATCTGGGGGCTAAGGAAACCAAGTGTAACTTCTAATAAATTTATATACGATCCTAACTGTCCTGTTCCCGTCCATAAAACGGCACATTTTCTTAAATATATAAAATTCATTTTATTTTTTTTCTCTCTCCCTTCTCCTCGCTCTTCCGATCTGTGACCAATGGATATGTATAGACTTCACCAAACCACGAGCTAAAGTATTCAAGTGGCCGGGTATGTAGGGCCATTGTTATAGCCAGGTGTTACCACCTCCAAGATTCTGGGTTGAGTGACAAATACCCGTCTCTCTCACATAACTAACCAGTGGAATTATATTATAAGTTCGTGACACTAAATTTTCTCTGAAACGCGGTAATTGCCATAAAATGAAGTTCAGAATGAGTTAAGGATTTTGGTTCTGCACAAAGTTTTTGTTAGTGTTTAAGCTTGCCCAGCAAATTCTCTCATGATGTTTTGTCATGTTCTCCCTGTTCTATAAATGATGAAAAATAAATTGCCAAAGTTATTGAAACAGCGCACATAGAACTCAATAATTTATCATATCCTGTGAAGCAGGTTAAGTATTTTTGTCTAAAAGTACTCAGTCTTAATTGGAGAGCGTAACAATATAACATGGTCCTGCACTGCCAATGAAGGGAATTTGAATGTTTTTAATAACACCACATACCGGGCCGGTGATTGAACATCTTTAACTCCATTGTTTCCTGAAGTCACTATTTGTATCCCACTAGTCACTGATATTGGGGAACTTAAATTGAAGTGACACTATTCTTTTCAAGAAATGTGCGAGTTTATTTTATTTTGTGGGACCAGCTTGACTTATATATTTACTAATTAATTATAATTCCACACTAGAGATTTTTCCCCTACCCCCCCCCCGAGGGAGACTACAAAACAACAGCAAGAAGGAATCATGTCCCATCGATTAACAGGGGGGGCGTTTTTCGATTTAATTGCCCGGGAAATGCCAATTCCTGAGAATTGCTTGTTTAATTTCAAGTTTGCTTCTTATGATGGTGAAAAGTCAGTACTGGAAAATAAAAGGAATGTTACCTATATTTTTGGTACATCTCTAGATAAACATTTTTCTATTCGTTGTTTTATGAAAGGTCTGAACAAGCAGTGGGCACTTCGGATTTTTCATATCCTCTCAGCAATACCGTATCTAGTTTTCGAATGAAGAAAATCCCAATACAATGCTCATATTGTTATCATATTCCGAGCTGAGACTTTCAAATACGTATGGCATCACCCTTTGGCCATGGGATCAAAGGTAAACTTGTTCATTTTGAATTCCATACTTAGCAGAAGAACACCATTTTTCATATAATAAATATTATAATAGTATACCATTTATTGGGTAAATGGCCAATTGTAAAGGTTAGCACATTTTCATGAAATGAATAAATGCTATCTCAATTTCTTTCTGAATATCGTGATCAAGGAACATACCTATGCTGCATTGACTCAAGCAAATAAACGGCGTTTATTGATAGTAACTTTTAAAAAAAATGGGATGCATAGCCCGATGACGTCATTTTGGATGACGTAACAAATTTTGGAAAAATCTGTAAATTTTCAATTTTTTTTTTCTTGCATATTCGGATAGCCCAGATAATGTATTTGTTATTTATCTTCACCTCCATTCGAAGATTTATTTCTTATGTTAACAAAACAAAACGGTTAACGCGATATTGCTCAATTATGAAATTTTTCACTTGATTTTTTGGCATGAAAAGTAGATATTTTCACTGACACACATACTACTCCAACCATTTAAACTCATCTTTTTAACTAATTTTATTGCAGTAGGATGTACTGAGAAGAATATGAATGTTTTTATTTCACAAAATAAATTTTTAGCATATGGAGGAAAAATGATGACTCGGCCCTCAAGATTGACCTTGGGGTAAAACAATTCGAAATATTTTTTTTACCTTAATAATTTTGCTCGCTGACCTTGCCATCGTTAATTTCAGAGCGTATTTTTTTGAACCTTATTACCCACTCATAGATGAGTATACAGCCAAACTGATATTTTTTTGTACATTGAGCCCTATGTAAAATCCCCAATTTAAAATGCCATTTATTCTTAAAATGTGTGATTTCAATTGACTGAGTTTTTAGAAAGGCATGACACAGGGTGTTACCCCCTCGATAAATTCGTATAAATGTACACGATGCTATGAATTTGATACCAATGAAATGTCTTGTCCTCTTCTTTTCCATTGATAAACCAAACTAAGTACCAAATAATCTAACCACCCCCACAAACCCAGCCACGGAGACCGAGTGGGGGGGGGGCAACAATCCCAACACAACATACCTATTTGGTGTTCACAATTACGTCCATAAAGTCCGTAAGTCCGCAAAATTGTCATTTTCCACAGAAAATTTTCGAAAATCCATTTTTTGCGCTAAAAAGAGGTAAGGACATGTCCGGATTTTCCATGCGGTTTTCAGTACTAAATGATACATTTGACTAGTTTTACAGAAACATAGAACTTTTAGAGCCATAATTGGCATAATATTTATAAAAATGTACCAAAAATATCTGGTTGTCAACTCCCCCTCTTACCCTTCGACTTGGACGGGATACCCTAACCCCGGTGAAGACTGGTGCTACCTTTGCATTTGTTTTTGCGCTAAATAACCAGAAAGGACGAGGGAATGATTACCTAGAAGTTTTTAACGAAAGCTTCTGGCATTTCAGCGCATTAGGTTCACTAGGGGTGGTAATCCCCCCTCCCCCGTAAGACGAGGGTTAACTTTTATCTAACCAACACATCCATCGGGGTTGTTCCAATTCTAACAAGTACCCAATGGTGGTCAAATTGAAATCATTGCTATATGGGTTTCTATTCATATCATCATATCATAAAGATACCATCATATGTCACAACGACATCACAATCCCAAGAAACCACAAATTTCCCCGATATTCCATGAAGATAGTCCCAAGTTTCAATTTGAGCTAAAATGTACAAACAAGAGGTTTTTTGACATGTGTTTGCTTACATGAAAGGAAATGGCTATTCTGATATACATAGTAAGGCTTCATGCTTGTATATGTTTGTATATTTGATGTTGAGATGAAATAAATTTGATTTGATATCGTTAAGACTTTTTTCGTAAGAAAAAAGTTGGAGGTAAATTTGATGAATTACCCAGTCTCTAGACAATAGATATGGTAGACGGTTGTATATCTGGGCAAAAAGATCTCTCTATATAGCAGGCGAAATAAACAGAAAAATTCACGAGCCTTTATAAACTTTGCATCATTTTTCGAGATGAGGATCTCACACTACCTTTAAGACACAGATCTCCAATCAGTGTATTGTTTCAGTGATATCCTATGGACAGAGACTTGGAAAACAGCAGAATTAGAGAATAATGCTAATAATTAATTTCGCGACATATCCACTGAAGTCCTTAAGTACTCTATACTAACGATATTTGTAACACTTCATCCGTATTAGATTCCATTTTGTTTGCTGACGACACCACAATATTTTATTCGCACAAAGATTGAGTTTCTAAATAAAGAACTAAGAGAAGTAAGCCAATAAATTATCAGTAATCGCCAGTAAAACAAATTACATTGTACATGGTATTGGGTACACCGAAACTCACTACGAGGAATGAATCTACTGGTAATGACAATGAAAACAAAATAACATTGGATAACACAGATCTTGAAAGACTAAAGTATACACAATTTCTTGGTGTATTGGTAGATGAAAATCTTACTTGGAAATGTCATATTGATTAATCTATCCAAAACAATCTCAAGAAACATTGGTGTTTTAAACAAATTAAAACATTTTATACCGGAATGTATACTTTACTCTCTATACTGTACTCTAATTTTGCCTTAAATAAATTATGGAATCTTAATATGAGGGAACACTTGTAAAACGTACCAAGATAATAGATTAATAAAGCTTCAAAATGGGCAGTGAGGACAATATCAGATAGCCATTGCAGAAGCCATACTGCACCCTTATTTGCCAGATATAACGCCTTAAATGTAGGCGATATATGCAAACTAGAGCTTGGTATATTTATGTACAAATATTCCATTAATAAGTTGCCGAATACATTTAACGGCTATTTTAGTAAACGGTCCGACATTCACAAGTATGGCACGAGAAATATCAACAATTACAATATTACGAGAAATAAGAAAGTTTTTACTGATCAAACTGTGCGAACACCCGGTCCTATTCTGTGGAATAATTTGGGGAAACATCTACAAAATTCGAAATCAGAACCTCACTTTCGCAAACAATTTAAAAGAGAACTTATTTCCAAATATAAAGAATAGTTTGCATTATTTTATTTATACTGTAATATGCTGTTGATTTCAATTTGAGTTAATTTGAATCATGGTGCATTGAGCCGTTTATCGTGTTTTGTTGATTGTATGTCCTTATCTTAAGATGTTGTAACATGACTTTCAGGGGTCGACCCCAATCTGGTCTTATTGGCCTTTTGGTCAACTCCTCCATAAATCTTGTTTATGTAATTTGCTTTTGTGTAACATGGTTTTTATGGAAATAAAGTTGAAGTTGGGTACCATCTGTAGTGCAGATAGGTTGATGATCATCTTCCTCATTGACGGTTATATATTCCGTCGTCTTGGCATTTAGATGTAGGCTGACTTTCTCTGCAGCAATCTCAAGTGATGTTAGTAGATCTTGTGCACCACATCTCAGATTGGCTGTTAGAGCTAGATCGTCTGCGTTGTCAAGGTCTGTGAGATACTGACTTTGGTGCCACACTTCAAGCGAAAGTGATGTCGGTTAGATTGAATTACATGGATGTAGTGGCAAAACCACCAGATATATCATACAGGCAAAGACCTTTAAGTTTATTTAATTTAGAAAATTCTTGCACCTTCTACACATATACAGGACAAAAATGATGTATATCAAACATTATATTTACTTATTAAACTCAAAAGGGGACCAGGAATTTTAAATTAACTTTAAATCAGTTATATCAAATTTTGGGGCTTTTATATGCAATAAAGGAACATTTTCGCTTAGTAATGTATCTACTGCACTATATCTTCGGCTTTTAAATTTCGGTATCAACACATCCCCCCAAGTGAAACCATACCTTCGACAATATGCATGAACTGACACGAATAAAAAATCAGACGATAATTTCGGTAAACGTTTCTCATATAGAAGTCCCAAGGATGCAAATGAGGTATTACAATTGATTCCTCCATGCGCTGTATGATGTTGTGCAGTAGCGCTTGACGGAATAAATGGCAATACCAACCAGTCCGATCAAAATCGGACCATTCTATGAATTTTACCCCGAGGATGACCTTGAACCGTTATGAGCCTATTGTACTAAAACTATAACACTTAGATAGGGCAAACTATACCTTTTTAAACCTTAGGAGTAGCCCAATGAATTGGTACATCAATTAAATCAATTCGAACAATTCTAATTTGTTACCCCTGTACAAACGTTTCCCCCTTCTACATGTTGCACTAGGTTGATTTTGGTAGACTTTTAATATATTATTTTTGGACTATTTCAGAGTATATTAACACCAAATTGTTTCTGTTGCAATTTGTGTGGGGTCAAATCATACAATTATTGGACTACTAATTTCAACCTAATAAAACTCACTAACAGCTCTAACGTTTTCTGCCACACGTAGTTCCCCATATCAAAATATCAATATTAATAAAGTAAATACAAAAGTAACTGTTCTCTTACCAGTGGTGTGGTTTGACCGTAGTGGACTTCGTTCTAGTGTTGGCTACTCAAGTCACTCTATCTATCCCAACTCCATTCTAATTATACAATTTGAAGTGTTTAATCGATGATACAATAACAATAAAGGCCTACGTTATTTTATGGCATCTTGTATGCTACATGGAAGTTTTGTGTGAGAACTCTACATCTTGAAATAGGGTGAGTATAAGTATGTTATAAGACAGTAAGTAGGCTAATTTGTAACTATGTCTTAGTCATATCAAAATTGCTTCAGTTGAAGGGGAAATATGCTGGCCCTATTCAGTGGTATCCTCGGCCCACGAATGGCTTTCCACACTTTTCTCTTTCATGCATAGCTGTTTTGATGTCCCCCACATCCAACTGGTTTCATGTATCCATGTTTCAGTGAAACAAATTTGCGACACACTCCTCGCTTATAGTGCAGTGGCCGGCGAATCTTGTTCTTCTTTCTAGTTGATTTTAGTAAGGTCTCCATACAGCTCTACATTTGTTATGTGCTTCTTCCAGTGGATGTTGGATGTTTTAACCCTTTTAGGCCGTGATACGTTTGCGATTTAACCATCATTCCGTGCTATAATGCTGGGGATAACTTACTTCCTTCACTAAAATTGAAAAAATATTATGTAAACCAGCAAAAGCTGTATCCCCAAATGAAAAGAGTGCACATTATTTAGAAAAATGAATAAAATGTCAACTCAATTTACGTCCAGAATGTCAGTGACCAATATGTACATTGTGTACACGTAAACTCAAGCGAACAAAAGAGCTAATGATATTCAACAATCAACCTAAACACTTCGGATCTTTTCTCGTCAGGGTATGCGGGTCCATGTTACTGACCACACTGTTGAAAAGATTTCAAGCTATATCAGGTGTTATCATGTCCCCATATTGAGCTCTAGTATCTCTAGTATCTGTTCATAACTCAAAGGGCAACATACTCACCTCGCTCATGATTTTTAAAAATGCAGGTCGCTGAATACCATTACTTTTCTTGGTAAATTGAATAGATACAGGGTTTTAAAGACAATAACTTGTGGATTTAGGTTATGCATAAATTAGGTCAGCCCTTGCCATGAGCTTTTCTTTCATGAATTTTGTCCCTTTAAATTTTCTTTTCGAATAATAATTATTAATCATTAGTACATGTGGAATTGTATATACAATCTTGCAACCAAGGTTTTTCTAAATCAAAATTTTGAGGATTCCAAAAATCATGGGTGTCATTTTTTAAAATGTGTTCTTGGATGTATTCTAGGGGGCAAGGTTTATACAGGGTCAAAATATAAAAGGGGCCAAAATATGCTCTAAAGTATACCATCATGTTCAGTACATTTCAAGGATTACAGAAAGGTATAGCTTGCCCTACCTGAGGGCATGGCCGTAGCCAGGGGGGGGTGCGACGCACCCCCAAAAATGACAAAGGTCCGCTTTATCATCTTGAAGGTCCGCTTTGCTATGTTTAAGGTCCGCTTGTGATGGTGAAATTTTGCGCCTGTTAGTGTATAATGATGGTTGTGGTTATGTGAATAGTATTTGTCAATGCAGTGGTCAACAGGCATTACTATTATTGTTATACTGTTTTGTTAACGCCGTTATGTATGATTGCCCTCAACCCCCATCGGGCTCCTCAGATTTTGGATGCGACGGTAAAAAATTTTGGGGCAACCTGCGAGCGCAGCAAGCGGAAAAAAATTGTTTCTCGACAAAAAAAGGTCCACTTCTGGCAAATCCGCACCCCTCAAATAAATTCCTGGCTACGGGCCTGCCCGAGGGTTATAGTAAAAGAGTTACAAGGCAAAACGGTTTCAAGGTCACACTGGGGGTAAAACTTCAGATTCAACAGTTTGTTTTAAAAATGGTGCCAAATTGTTCGCCTTACTATATAGAAGCCGAAAATATACAGGTCGCGTTGTCATTGACGTTTTGATGATAATTAAGAGAGCAAATATGGCCGTGGTCCACAGGGTCTATGGGAGACCACTAATCATATCTGTCAAAGTCTCACTTTGAAAGGTGAAACACAGAATCTATATACATTTCTTATTTACTATGACCCAATGAACGTTTTAAAATCAGTTTCAACAAAATCGGACCATTCTATAAAAAAATGACCTTGAACTTTCTTGAGCCTATTGTACTTAAACAATAGGTCGTAAATATGGCAAACTGTACCTTTTTAGAAACCTTATGAGCAAGCGATCAGATTGGTATAAATTTCAAAACAATTTAAAACACTTTTATTGTTTACCCCTGTACAAATTTTTCCCCCTTATAAAACACCCAAGAACACATTTTAAAAAATGACACCCATGATTTTTAGATTCTCCATGAAATTCTGTATTGGAAAAACATTAGTGTCAAAATTGTGTATGAAAAAAAACTAAACCAAAACATTGATTACATTTTCCCATGTACTACTTATGACAAAAGTTAATTGAAAACACTGTAGAATCTCAAAATTTCTTCTATCGCGAACGAGGAAAGAACTTACCTAATGCGGCAAAGACATTCGAAATCTGTTCAACTACATGCACAATAACAATGGACCAGATGTAAAAGAATGTGAAGTGTGTTCCGGGCCGATTATTGAACAATCATTAGCTCCATTGTTCGCTTGAGCATGTTGAGGCTATGTATATCCATTGGTCATTGATATTCCAGAAATAATTGAGTTGTCATTTTATTCATTTTTCTAAATAATGTGCAATCTTTTCATGTGGGGACAAAGCTTTTCCTGGTTAAAATAATATTGTTTTAATTTTAGTGAAGGAAATAAGTAATCCCCAGGTCTGGAGCACGAAAATTTAATTAAAAGGCCAACATTGTATCATGTACCATAGCCTATATGGGACCTGGCCAGTTTTGTATACGTTTGTAACACATAATTCAGTGGCTTTAGAGGTGGCCGTCCAAATGTTTGCAGGTGATTTGGAAAGTCATCTAAAACACCAACAAGGCCTATAGGCTTGTTTCGACTCATTTAAATACATTTTTCATGCTAATTCTGAATGTGCCCAGGAAATTGAAGACTTTTTACATTTTGAAGCAAAAATTGACATAATAATTTTGAACGGCGACTTGAGTCGTTGTTAGTTGTGCGAGTGTAACAGCCATCAAGTTTCCTTTTGGAGCTTAAGGGTAATGGTCCTTACCTCACAGCCATAAAACAGCACAGACTCGACTGTTGCTTGGATTTTCGTGGTAGCGTCCATCTTCAGATTTTATTTAGCTTACTACTAGCTGGATTGAACTCGCCATACTGCTGCTTTCTGTTGTTTGACATCTTTTTCAGTACTGGTCATCCAAGTACTTGAAATCATGTACTTTCTCTATAACTTGGTGCCACCAATTGTACAAATGTTAACTGTGCTGTTTTGATTGTATGCCATTACCTCATTATATTTGTATTATTGTCTGAAAGTTATTGCAACTACACATCAGTCATTCAGAAACATTATCTTTTGTCAAATGTCCATATTACATTGGCTACATGCCAATAGATTCCTCCGCATAGTCATCTAAGACTATTGGTTCTGGATCTTGAACAAAATTCTCAAAGCTCTTTATAGAGCCATTGGTGTGCGCACTGATGGAATTTTAGTTGCCCTTAAAAGATTTGTTTTTCAGATGTATGGTTACTACTTCTTTGTTTTTCCGGGCATCCTCATCTCAGATTACATTTATTATAAATCTCTTTCATTTAAAAAAATATCATTGTTATTATTGTCAGTTATCTTTAATTGCATGTTTTTGTAATGATCATTGAAATGAAATCAAATACAATATGAAAAAAATATTATATCGGGTGGTAATGTCTTCCTGTCCCTAACTTTTTTTGAGGGAGTATCTGAAACAATCCTCATTATGTCCTCAGGATGGTACCTTGACCTTGGTAAATTCTCAGAGGGTGTTTTGAGTAAATCCCACAATGCACCAGTTTTGGGAAATTTCACCTCAATAGGGTCATATGATCACATAAAAATCCTATTCTTAACACATAAAAACACTGACTTTAGTGCTCATTTTAAGCTATTTTAGCCCACAAAGGGTTAGTATTTAGGGAATTTTTTTGCATGATTATGAAATGTCTTGTGGTTCGTTAACTTTTGGAACACTTTTTATCCCTAAGTACTGACACATGTTTAGTACAGTGCGGTATAGGCACATTGCTATGCATCATGGGATTGGTTCAAAACACCCTCTGGTAAATTCTGTAGAATATTTCATCTTTCCAAAGTATCCGATTGTAGAGATTTATAACGCTATTGGTGCGAGTACGAGACCAAGCGGGCTGATTTTCATTGTTTTTTCATTGAGTAAATGAAAGTGAAGGCGGTCATATTAAAAGACTGGTTGGTTTTAGTAATTTGGATTATGATCTTGAAAGTGGATGGTATCCTGAACCCGGGATCCTGAATGCCTGTTTTGCTGGTGTTGTGTTTGTGAGTGGTTGCAAGTGTAGTAGTGGAAGTGAATGCGAATGCTCTGTAAATGGTGTGTTTTATTTTTGGCGTTTTGGAGAAATACTATACATTGGATTTTTGGAGAAATACTATATATTGGATTTTGTTTGTATGAAATTAATTTAAAAAAGCGTTGGAATAGGTGTGATCATTAATATTGGGGTGCTGGGTGCTGCTCTAGGTCGGTCAAAGGCAATCCATCCGTATTCGTTTACCATGCATACGTTAGGGGTAAATTTTTTATCATGTGTTAAAGTTATATACCTGTTAAATTCTTTGCAGAATAACATATCCCATCTCTTCCAAGAGGGGTGCAGATCAACAAGTGAGAAAATGATATCATTCACATCTTGCTCGTATTGGTGGTGGATCTTCACGTTTACTGGTATAACGTATAAATATCAATATCTTTTGCTACTCATAAATTTTGTTAAAAATCGACCTTTAGACCTGTTATCATTTGAGCATTCTCTATCGCTGAGTACAGGCCGATCAATGTTTTGGTTTGCGACACCATGGAATGTATATCACGCAATCTGTAGGGCTGGTAACACAATCAAATACAATAATGTGATGATTGGCTTTTTAGTACATGTGAAAATTTCATATACAATCTTGCAACCAAGGTTTTTTAAATCAAAATTGTATGAGGATTCCAAAAATCATGGGTGTCATTTTTTAAAATGTGTTCTTGGATGTATTCTAGGGGCAATGTTTATACAGGTGTAAAAATATAAAAAAAGGGGCTAAATGTGTTTTAAAGTATACCATCATGTTCATTACCTTTCAAGGAAGTGTTATAGTACAAGAGTTACAAGACAAAACAGTTTCAAGGTCACACTGGGAGTAAATTTCAGATTCATCAGTTTGTTTTTAAAATGGTGCCAAATTGTTCGTCTTACTGTACAGAAGCCGAAAATATACAGATTGCATTGTCAATGACGTTTAGATGATGATATGGCAAATATGGCCATGGTCCACAGGTTCTATGGGAGATCACTAGTCATATCTGTGAAAGGCTCACTTTGAAAGTGAAACACAGAATCTATATGTATTTTCTTATTTAGTATGAATGAACAATTTAAAACCAGTTTCAACAAAATCTGAGCATTCTATAAATAATGACCTTGAACTGTCCTGAGTCTATCGTATTAAAGCAATAGGTCATAAATATGGCAAACTATACCTTTTTAGAAACCTTATGAGCAACCGAACAGATTGTTATATTTTAAAATTTTAATTTTTTAAAATTTTATATGAAAAAAACTAAACCAAAACATAAATTACATTTCCCCATGTACTATTTGTCATGAAACTTTGAGTAGCGACTTCTATATTCCGGAAGGTCACTACTTTGCGGTGCATACAGTACTGCAATGCAGCCTACCAAAATGGTCGTTACTGCAATTGCTTGCCGTATGCCGTCATTTACTGCAACGCAATTGTGCAGCGAAGACTTCATCATACTGCATTGCAGTGCAGTATGATGCAGCGCATTGTAATGCAATACAATGTGGTGAAAAGCAGTACAACGAATTTCCTTGGCAACTAAAATTGCATCTCGTCTACATGCCATTGCGTGTCACCGTCTCTTTATTTTGACCACTATATATCTACTTTATTCCCCTCTCCCAATATTCAATCTTGTTATTTCGCGGGAATTGCCCTTGACGTTTATGCTCGGTATTTCTGATGCAGTTCTGCAACAAAGTTAAAATAATTTTAACTGGTGATGCATCAAGATATAGTGGGATGCAGTATCCCAATTTTAAAGCAATCCTTGCGAGTTTGCTACAATGTATTATGTACTGCAACCTGTGACCTGCAGTGACCTGGGTTGACCTGCAGTAAATCGATTAGAAGTGCAACGGAAGCGACGGAACATTGCAGTAAATTCACTGCAGTGGAACTATGAATCGACCTTTAGACCTAACAAGTTATAAACAGACATTGCCTCAGACCGATAACAAAAGAAACATCTACTGGTGATAAAAGTAGTCTAGCAGATTACATTGGTTCCCATGCACCCCCTTAAAACTAAATTCTAACATGATTTTTAGAATCTCTACGACATCTACTTAAAGAATTTGGATGTTACCAAAATCAAATATTGTCCCACGGGGTCCGTTTGGCGGCCATCTTGGATTAAGAGCGATTAATCGTTCAAAGTGGTTCAATTTAGTTGAAAAGTATCTCGAATGACTCGTCTCATCATAAGAAATCCGAAAATATATAGTTTGGCATATCTGTGATGTTCAGGTACAGAGATATGGGTGAAATTGCGATAAAGGTCATTGAACTTTTGATTAGTCATTGTACAGGGGGCCAAATTTTCAAAATGCATGGATCTTGACAAATTTGGTATCAAATTGTAGCTAATCCAGAAGCAATCCAGAAACGTATAGTTTGCACTATCTAGGATGTTTAGTTAGGTGGTAAAATACGGTGTAAAGTTACCTTTTATCAAATTTGTCATCTCTTTCCTAACCGATAACCCAAAATGGAAGATCTGAAATCATGGAAACTGTACATTTCCAGATTGCTCATGCTCATACCAACAATTTTGACACCAATTTTGTCAAGATTGCAGCATTTTGAAAATTTGGCCCCCTGTACAATGACCAATCAAAGTTCAATTACCTTTATCGTATTTTCACCCATATCTCTGTAACTGAACATCACAGATATGCAAAACTATATAATTTCAGATTCCTTATGATGAAACGAATCATTTGAGATACTCCAACTAAATTGAACCACTTTGAACAATTAATCCAAGATCCACTTAATCCAAGATGGCCGCCAAACGGACCCCGTGGGACAATATTTGATTTTGGTAACATCCAAATTCTTTAAGTTGATGTCGTAGAGATTCTAAAAATCATGTTAGAATTAGTTTTAAGGGGGGTGCATGGGAACCCATATAATCTGCTAGACTAAAGAATCATTTTAACATTAAGGTGTTTTCTATTTAAACAGGAGTTCTATCGTCAGCATGTAACTTTAATTACACAGAGTCTCCGGGATTCATCTACTCTCCAGACTATCCCAAGCAATATCCATCAAATAGCTATTGCACTTATCTTATTACTGCTCCAGACGATTTCAATGTATTGTTAACAATCAATGATCTCGACCTGGAGCATATACCTTCTTATATGTGCTTAGATAAACTCTCTGTATATGAAGAAGGGTATGTGATAGGAGAATACTGTGAAAATCCTCCCGATCCAATACGCTCCACAAGTCCAAGTATTTCGGTTGTTTTTACGTCCGATAGTGGAAATAGTGGCATGTTCAGGGGATTCGAGGCAGAGTATGAGTTTGTTTTAGGTAAGTGATCAACCTTAGTCATTTCACCTCTTGTGTAAATTTGTTTTATTTTAAAACTTCACCAAACCCCTCAAACCGATATTAATCATTTAGGATCCATAGAACGCCTGAACAATTCATACCATGCTATCACTATCATTTTGAAGCTTATATTGTCTTTTACAACTTTAGGCAAGGAGTTTTGACGTAGAGGTCAGGATGCATAGTAATTGCTATGTTGAGGGATCTAGATATGTCTTTAGATTGTAGTTCAAAAATGAAACCCTTAAATCCATTTGGATCCGATAGGGTTATTGGGGATGATCCCATCTTGAAAGTTTTCATCTTGATTGAATGACTTTTTCCCCAAAACCCCATCCGCAAAGTTTAGCGCCGTTTTGATATGAGAGCTAAAACAGTGATTAATTGTACTAAGCCCAATGGAGTAGGTCTGTAAAATTAACGGAGCACATTTTGCTCATAACATTTAAGCCATACATCTTTTAACACTAAGATTTCACAGGGCAAATGACATGATTGAGAAAAATAGTAGCTTGTTTCAGACACCAAAATTTTGACCACGTCAGGTAAAATTTGCGATCGGGCCATGAATCTTTAAAGAGTACATTTTATATACAATGGCATATTTTCAGTTACAAAATGTTAGTTTTTAACCAGAATGTTTGTTTTCTCTGTTTGATATAGTTAGGCCTATAATAAGCCTTTTCCTTATTTTTTATTGTTCGTATATATTTCCCCCTTCAGTTTTTTTTTGTGGTTGTTTTCTCCTTACTCTTCTTTATCATCTTGTATTCTTCTACTTCGTTCTAATCTGGTTTTGTGTCCGTCCTCTCGCTCTCTTCTTCCTTTAATCTACAGCTTGTAACAAGACAATCACATCCGCACCTGGATATGTAATGTCTCCAAACTACCCAAACAACTATCCAAACGAGGTCGAGTGCTTCATTACCATCACTGCGCCTCCCGATATGAACGTCATGTTGACAATACTCGACTTTCAACTTGAAGAATTCCCGTTCGCTATTATTCCTGGACTTGATTGCCTCTATCTCGATTATTTGGCAATCTTTGATGGTGACTCTCTTAATGATGATACAATGATCGGAGTTTATTGTGGCTATGCTATTTCTTCAGTATTTCTATCTAGCAACCACAGCTTGCTACTTCACTTTAAGTCGGACTTTGGTATAACAGATAG
>JAMKCH010044135.1:0-20021 GCA_023653785.1 Ophioderma brevispina | reverse complement strand
GATTGCTATTTTGATTGGGGGAAATGTAGCAAGGGGATTGGTCTATTTTCTCATTGAAACATGCTCATATTTGATGATCATCTTTTGCAGAGGATTCCTAAAGATTGGCATGTCATTTTATTGGACCTACCAGGGCATGGAAAGACAACTAGACGAATGAAAGACTGTTTTTCATATGAAGCACAAGCACAGAGAGTACACCAGGTAAATCACTGGAAATATTTTGAATACAATTTATTCTCATGACTGTTCATACACTAACATCATACAAAAATTTAAATAAAATGATCAACATTTGCCTATATTTAGTTAATGCTTGTTATCAGTGTGAGACCATGAATAGCGGCTTCATCTAAATGGTGAGGTACTTCTCCCAATTACATATGTGATGTGATCTGGGGAAACCCCGCCACATGTCGCTCAAGACAGTTTTGAAAAAATAGAGAAAATAGCTTAAAATCCGTTATATTGTACTTTATTTTTTGTCAGATTGTATAAGGCGTAACTTTTGATGTGTGTATCAAAGAAGAAAGAAGTAGACAGTTATGGAAACTTAGTATTTCAAACTCTGCAGTGATAGTAAAAACTCAAAATATAAATTTCCCACCATGTGGCAGGTTTTCCCAGATTGCATCACATATATAGATACCCTGGTGAAACACTGGAAATGTTCGTGCGCAGCAAAATTCACTGTAAAAGGCACGACAGTGTCACTCCATGTTAGATACCTTCCAAGCTGCCAAAACCCAGAAGTTGATGATGTTGTAGGAACTCTGTAGTTCCATGATGTGAGAGGTACTCCGAAGTCAGCACCCCATAGTATGCACTCAATTCAACCTGTCACCAACAGTGAACTCGAGTGATAGTCACTACTACTAGAGTATGCCATAAGCTGGATACTTTATTTTGAAACTCTAAAATGTTTGTTCGTGCACAAACAGTCTAAAATAAAGACTGAAATACATCAGCGCTCATTTCACTGTTATCCATGTAATCGCAGTCCTCTGTGGTCCAGTGGTAAATCTCACGCCTAGATATCACGAGGACCGGGTTGGAGACCGTGTATTTTTCGCCTTTATTTAATTCATTGCTCGTCAGTTTCTCCGAGTTTCTATATAATATTTAGTGTTTAGTGATTTTTCTTCTTGTGTTTCTGTTTTCTAGTTTGTAGTTTCTCTTGGTTTACACAAGCATCCACTGCATATAATAGGCATATCTATGGGAGGTGGTGTTGGTGGTCTGTATGCAGCCAAGTATCCTAATGATCTGACAAAGTTAACATTGATTTGTCCAGCAGGTAGGTGTGCTTCAAAGTATCTATATGGTTGTTACACTAATAGCTTTCAAGGTGCATTTCATGACCCTAGCACCTCATTTTTGGTTAATGGTTCACTAGATATCCTGGAAAAAAAAAAAGCTTATTTCCAAAATTTCAGTTGATTCTGATGGTGCATTTGATGTTAGGTGCAAATGCCAATTTGCCTCACACTGTCCTATAGACCACTGTGTTGTAATTTGTCTGTAAACGAACAGAAAATACAAAATTGCAAATTTCTTCAAGGGCAGATCAAATTTGCATATAAGATTAGGTACATAGAGATTAAAAACCATGGTGGGTGTGGCCGCATCCTGGCTTGATCTGCATCAAAACTTTATTAGGACGTGCACAATATTGGTGCTATTCATTATATCAAGCCCAGGCTTATATACTACATCCTGCAATCCATTCTTTCCAGCCTACTGCGACTGCCCCCGACTTGGAACGGGTAGTGGTGGGTGAGCACTTTGGTCCTGGGAACCCTCCCTCTGCAGTTGCATCTTAAAACACATTAAAAAGTGATAATGAACAAGTATATGTTTGTGTTTGGATTTCAGGTCTGAAATCGGAGACATTAAGTGACTACGAGGTTGCTGTCAAAGAACACAAGCTATCCACAGAGCTCCCAGAAAAAGGGCAAGAATTTGCCAAGTCCATGCCGTACTTTACCTACACAATACCCAAAGTACCAAAACAGGTAACTCTACTCTATTCTTTTACCTTAATTTCAGATCACCCTTGTGCATGCATATTGCTTTAATTATCAATGAATATGTGCATTTTAAAGTGCAACAAGAGATTTTGAGGCACCCAAACATTGTGTCATAATAGTAATTTCATATAGATTATACACTCAAAAGATTTCCTACCTTGTATTAGGCTACAGAAATGTCTTAAAAGAGAGAAAAAAAAGTGATTTTGATTTGCTTATATTTCAATATAAAACATAGGCTGAATATCGTATTTGCTCCTATACGAAATTAGAAATTTCTAAATTTTTGTACCAAAGAAACATTTCTCAGCTTAAGCCATTCAGATGGGTTTTTTTTATGAAAAGCTTTGCATCAGGGCAAAAATCAGTACTTCCGATTTTTTTACGGACACCTGATATGTGAAATCTCTCGTTGCACCTTTAAAGAGTGAATCCATAAAAGGAACACTATTCATCTGTAAAGGTGGGTCCGTATATTTTTCTGTAGTGACTTGCTCTTGCTCCCACCTTCCTTCTCCCCTCCTCCAGTAGAAATAATAAACAGTCCCTAAATGATTATATTTTAATGATTTGTTTTGAACAGTATTGGAAAGGACTTGCGTTACTGAGAAAGGGGCATAATGCATTTTATAGAAAAGGTAGGTGATTACTCTCAAATACAATTGATGATATGAGTGTATAATGGGTTCTTCCTTTGAAGTCTACACCATTTCTGTGGAAGATTTAGGTAAAGTCTTCCAAAGGGGGAGTATGGATTTCACATAGAATAGCCCATTGGGAACTTAAAGTTGAAATCCACACCATCCTCAATGGAGGAATCTGATTGTCTTTCACAATGGAAGTATCCAAGCCCATTGGGTGCAAGATTTAGGCAAAGACTAACATGGGGGAGTATGGATTTTCAAATGTAGTGGACAATTGGAAACTTGTAGACCAAGTTTGACCCCCCCCCTCCCCCAAAGAATCTGATTATGCTTTCCATAATGGAATTATTATCGATTTCAAATGAACTTAATTGATTGACGTAAATTTTTCACGGGGGAGTCCCGGGTAGAGTATTGATTTCAAATGGAATAGCCGAGTATTGATATCCTGTACTAACTTTCAAGAAAGTTTATCTTCTTAATCTAATCTTATGTGTGTACTTAAAAATTGAAGTGGGAGTAAGTAATTTTGTACTTTTTAATTCGTTTTGCCTGATTTCTTTTGCAATAAATACAATATGTTGTTCAAATTTTAAGCTTAGATGAAAAGCCATAATTAAAGAGGGAATACAAGAGATTAAAAAAAGAGGAAGAACTCAGGCTGGCTTAGTTTCCAAAAATACAAATTGGGAGTATGCGTTTTGTGAAATACCTGCCAAAATGAATGTAGGCAAGCTATCAAACTTGAATGTCGTGATTACATGTGGCTACATTAAGCTCAATTACAAGTTCCAAGGTAAAAATGCTGCCGATGCAAATACATGTGAGACAATTAAAACTCCAAAGTGAAATGTGTGAGAATTCAGTTTTCCCAAAAAAATATGATAAGTAACTAAGAATTGAACTGTTAATAATAACTAAGAATTGAAACTGGAATTAAGTAACTAAGAATTGAACTGTCATGTGCAAAAGTGACAACTGTCAATTATGTGAATGTGTACATAAGGAAAAAGTAGTTTTCCCAACTTTGTTATGTTCCAGGTAAATTATATATTTCTCTTTTTATAACTATTCCCACCAAACAAAGCAATTTCTAAATGTTATTTCTAAAGGTTGATGACACAATGCGGTGAGAATTAGGGACCAATAACAACCCTTTTTGGAGGGGCTGGATGTAAAAGGAACCCTAAAATCTTCATCCTAATGGGGGTTAGAAAAAAATATTACTCCATTTTTCAAGTACACCTGCGTTTACACTATTTTGGGTTTTGATGTCACATTTCTTGACAAAAGGAAAGGTTCTGAAAATAATTTGAGGTTTGGAAGCATGGGGGAGGGAGGCCCTAATTTTTTTTTCATCAGGTCCCCTAAGAAGTGTTGGAATGTTCTCTTCATCCAAGTAAGTTAGTAGGCCTACATTTAGGTGGCAGGCTGTCGGTTTATATTTTTGTTTTAAAGGAAAAAAGTAAAGAAAAATGTACCCTTGGCGACTGCCAAGATAGATGGGGGTATTAAAATCATTCTAAACATATCGCAATCAACAATCTTCCATTTTCAGTTTCATAGAGGAGCCTTGTATTATGAAAGATTAAGCTCAATTCAAGGTAGATTCTGGTAAAAGTTTTGTCAGCAGGCGAGTCATATTCAATCCAACAAATTTCACACACATCTGTGTTGTATCTTCTGTCGTGGAGCTCTGGAAATGGGTTTCATTGTCGCGATTTATTTCCCAAGGCCTTTTTTCTGGTGGTGGTCAACACTTCCTGTCCATCTTCATTGCAATGTGCATCACCCTTGATGCCCTGCCTCATCAGTCACAACAGATGCAACTTGATCCGCAACAAACAACTGGGCTAGCGGAAAGTGAATCAACCATAGAACTATAACAGAAGAAGTGAATCGTGTGTACTATGTGGAAATAGCCAAGCCTGTAACCAATTCTCTCACACCCAGCACATCGTGGTTGTTGTCACTGTACAAATCTGTGCGTCACGTTAGGGAATCAGTGTTGCCATTTCCCTAATTTCATTGTCTGATTGGCGGTTTTCTGCAATAATTATGCAAAAACTAATCGATGAAGGAGAACATGCCTCTAAAATGATTCCTGCATTCCTAATGTACAAAAAGTCACCTGATGACCCCCGGTAATTTTGCTTTAGAAATGAGATATTTGAGTCAGAGTCACAGCATGTGGCATTAGTTGTTTTTTTTTCACTTGCTGAATGCAACAAAGTAAAATACGCACTATGATTATGAAGTGCGTATGATAGTACATGTGGAACTGTATTTTTGTGAAAATTTCATATACAATCTTGCAACCAAGGTTTTTCTAAATCAAAATTGTATGAGGATTCCAAAAATCATGGGTGTCATTTTTTTAAATGTGTTCTTGGATGAATTTTAGGGGGGCAAGGTTTACACTGGTTTATACAGGGGAAAAATATAAAAGGGGGCAAAATGTGTTTTAAAGTATACCATCATGTTCAGTACCTTTCAAGGATTACAGAAAGGTATAGTTTGCCCTACCTGAGTGTTATAGTACAAGAGTTACAAGGTAAAACGGGTTCAAGGTCACACTGGGGGTAAATTTTCAGATTCATCGGTTTGTTCTAAAAACGGTGGCAAATTGTTCGTCTTACTGTACAGAAGCCGAAAATATAAAGGTCGCGTTGTCAATGACGTTTTGATAATAATTAAGAGGGCAAATATGGCCGTGGTCCATAGGGTCTATGGGAGACCACCAGTCATATCTCTAAAAGTCTCACTTTGAATGGTGAAACACAGAATCTATATACATTTTCTTATTTAGTATGACCCAATGAAAGATTTAAAACCAGTTTCAACAAAATCGGACCATTCTATAAATAATGACCTTGAACTTTCTTGAGCCTATTGTACTAAAACAATAGGTCGTAAATATGTCAAACTATACCTTTTTAGAAACCTTATGAGCAGCCGAACAGACTGGTATAAATTTTAAAACAATTTAAACACTCTTATTGTTTACCCCTGTACAAATTTTGCCCCCTTATAAAACCCCCAAGAACACATTTAAAAAATGACACCCATGATTTTCAGATTCTCCATGAAATTCTGTATTGGAAAAACATTGGTGTCAAAATTGTATATGAAAAAAACTAAACCAAAACATCCATTACATTTCCCCATGTACTATGATCATTATAATACTTTTGGGTACCTCAATTCTGGTTGTTTCAGGAGAATCCACGGGTCTCGGTTATATTGAGATCTGTGTGATATCAACCTTGACTTCTGTCCTGGTGATTATGATTTAATCATAACAGATATCAGGGCAGTATTTTCCTTCTCTACTTTACTCCGACTCATAATTTCTTGGACAGTTTAGAACTTACGCCTACTTCCCCACCAAAACGGTGCACCATCGTGTTGCACCTAGACGCAGTACACGCGCGCATTTGTTATATCCAAGAAATTATGGCCTATAGCATTTGCTTTTGCACCGTTTCGCCACTTGCCCGAAGATCCTTGGACTAGCAGCAATATGAACGGGAGCATTTATGCAACAGTTCAACTCTCCTCTCTCTACACCAAACAAATCACCTTGCAAGAGCTTAAAGGTGCAATGAGAGATTTTGAGGCACCCAAATTTTTGTGTCAGAATAGTAATTTCATATAGATTAGGCACTCAATAGATTCCTTACCTTGCATTTGGCTACAGAAATATGTTAAAAGAGGAAAAAAGCGATTTTTATTTGCTTATATTTCAATATAAAACATAGGCTGAATTTCGTATTTGCTCCTATACAAAATTAGAATTTCACAATTTTTGTACCAAAGAAACATTTCTCGGCTTAATCCTTTGGGGATATTTCTGATGGCAAGCTTTACTTCACGGCAAAAATCAGTACTTTTAATTTTTTTTAGGGATACCTGATATTTAAAATCTTCTTGTTGCACCTTTAATGCATTGTTATGTAACACCCTCATTTATTCCAAAGCTACTTTGGCTCTACCTGCAAATGGGAACCCTGCAAAAGGTGAATTAGTGCTAATGGTAATATGCCCTTTTGTGATGTTTCACAGGTTCCTGTCTCTCATATCATCTCCATCAGCTACAAGAGCATATGGGTTTGGAGGTCATAGCTGTTGATTTAAAAGAATATGTGAATCACCCAATCTTTCATGCTCTCAATAACAGCATATTTTGTAGACCATACCACAATAATGAACATTAACTAATCAGGGGCGGTGCCAGGGGGTGACGGGGGCAGCCCCAAGAGTTTCAAAATTGAGAAAAAATGGGGTTTTAGCAATAAATATTAGGATTTTTTACCTATAAGAGCTAATCATTTAATATTTTGCTCTCCCTAAGATTTTACCCTGGCGCCACCCCTCTAACAAATTATAATACTTATTTATTAAAGGGATAAGCAGCGATAATGCAAGAGAATAAAAAATGTGGAAATGCATGTTTTAAGCTTATAAATCAAAGATAACAATGTAAAATTCTGTATAAGTACTTTAATGTAGGAACAAAAACACGAAATAGCAATGAAGACTCAAAATCTACACTAAACAGCTGATTGCAGTTACATTAGTACAGAACAAACAAAGATGAATGTTATTTGTGTTTGAGGTCAAACTATACAGGTCATGGTGCACGATATTGCGCTTATAAATGTGGGATATTCACACGAAAAGGCTTTTTTGATCTCAAGTCGGAATTTTGATACGCACGTATAGAAATTACAGAATCCGATAAAAAGTACTGCCTTGTCTTTAATACATGGATTTCAAGCCAACCACTTGCAGGTTATGACAGCACATCTATGCCAGTAACAAAAATACCAAAATACGAATTTTGATGATTTTTTCGATGTTTTGGATCAGCAAATCGCTGCTTGTCCCTTTAATTACCATTACTTTATTTATATTTATGAACTTAATTGTATTTGCATGTATAATTTTTGTGGGCCGCCAGCTCTAGCTGGAAGGCACAATTAACTTTCGGCTGTACGCTGTTAGGATGTATGATGTATGGATATGTATGATGGATATATGTATGTCTCTCGTCAACAGTTTTACAAAAAAAGGCTGATTTGACATAAAGTTAAAATTTTGGCTGGAGCTCGGCCCTCCATCTATGCCTGGAAGTAGAGATTGTGGCATTTCTGCACTTCAAGGGGATAAATTATTTCCATTGTTTATTTTGGAAGACAATAACTAAACCCTAACCTTAAAGGTGCAACGAGAGATTTTGAGGCACCCAAATATTGTGTCATAATAGTAATTTCATAAAGATTAGACACTCAATAGATTTCTTGCCTTGTATTTCGCTACAGAAATGTCTTAAAAGAGAGAAAAAAAGGCGATTTGGATTTGCTTGTATTTCAATGTAAAACATAGGCTGAATTTCGTATTTGCTTCTATACGAAATTAAAAAATTCACAATTTTTGTACCAAAGAAACATTTTTTGGCTTAATCCTTTCAGATGGGGGTATTTTTGATGGAAAGCTTTACATCAGGGCAAAAATCAGTACTTTCGATTTTTTAAGGGACACCCGATATGTGAAATCTCTCGTTGCACCTTTAAATCCTATGCCCAAACCCCACAGGCCGAACCCTAGCCTAGCCCTAAATGGTTAAACCCTAAACATAACCCTAACTCCGGAAATAATTTATCCCCCTAAAGTGCAGAACTGCACTTGCAGGACTGCACTTGGGGATCATCTAACTGAGCACTTATCCACAAGTGCATCTCACTGCACTTGGCAGTCACCTAATTGAGCACCTATCCTTAAGTGCATCTCACTGCACTTGCTGAGCATTTATACCCAAGTGCATCTCACTGCACTTGCCAATCACCTAATTGAGCACCTATCCTTAAGTGCATCTCACTGCACTTGCTGAGCATTTATACCCAAGTGCATCTCACTGCACTTGCCAATCACCTAATTGAGCACTTATCCCCAAGTGCATCTCACTGCACTTGCTGAGCACTTATCCCCAAGTGCATCTCACTGCACTTGCCAATCACCTAATTGAGCACCTATCCTTAAGTGCATCTCACTGCACTTGCTGAGCACTTATCCCCAAGTGCATCTCACTGCACTTGCCAATCACTTAATTGAGCACTAATCCTCAAGTGCATCTCACTGTACTTGGCACTTGCTGAGCACTTATCCCTAAGTGAATCTCACTGCACTTGCTGAGCACTTATCCCCAAGTGCATCTCACTGCACTTGCTGAGCACATATCCCCAAGTGCATCTCACTGCACTTGCCAATCACCTAATTGAGCACTTATCCTCAAGTGCATCTCACTGCACTTGCTGAGCACTTACCCCAAGTGCATCTCACTGCACTTGCTGAGCACTTATCCCCAAGTGCATCTCACTGCACTTGACGATCACTTACTTGAGCACTTATCCCCAACTGTACAGGGCAACACTGACCTATTGATGAGCTGGTCTGTGGTCATATGGGAAGCTATCTTAAAAGCCATTGCTTATTTTATATTATACACCAATCTGGTTATGCATATCCCAACACCTCACTGGCTGCCAGCTTGGGGGCATTCTGCTTGAATTCAACCAAATGTGCAGATTAAAGGTGCAATGAGAGATTTCAAATAACAGGTGTCCCTAAAAAATGTGAGAATTCTGATTTTTGTACTGATGTAAAGCTCTCCATCAAAAATAACCCCATCTGAAAGCATTAAGCTGAGAAATGTTTCTTTGGTACAAAACTTTTGAAATTTCTAATTTCGTATAGGAGCAAAATACGAAATTCAGCCTATGTTTTGTATTGAAATATATACAAATCGCCTTTTATTTTCATTTTAAGTTATTTCTGTAGCCAAACAAAAGGTAAGCCATCTATTGAGTGTCTAATCTATATGAAATCACTACTATGTCCACGAATATAATGGATGATTAAATCTCTCATTGCACCTTTAAGTGGATTTTTAATTGCACATACTCAAGCATGATAGAAGATGAATCCCATACAAAAAAAATTGGGTTGGATGCCCCAGTAATGGCAGGTAAATCCTTACCACCAGTTGCCCTACCAGAGTTTTTAATGGTTAACATGCCATAAAACTCCCAAGGAACCAGCTCAACCATAACATACACATGAACATTTGCCATCAGATTGGGGAATTCTCTATTATAGATATAACATGTTTGCATTAAGGCAGCTATTACAGGTATGACCTGCTTGCATTATATGAACATTTGCCAGCATTTCATGAACATTTGCCAGCATTTTGGCAGATTCTGTATTATAGATGTCAAAATATTTGACATAAAGCAGCTATTTCAGGTATGACCCGCTTGCATTTTTATGACATTATGCATCAAAATATCATTTCAGTTTTAAATGACATGGGAACAAGTGAATCAAGGGATGCCTTGCGTACAATATGGGTGACATCACAGTTCCAACTCAGGTTATATGGGGCAGAAATGATAGGGTGAGTTTAACACAGTTTATATCATATTTAATATTTGCCAAAAAAAGTAACCCACCGGACCCTAGCAAAAACCTGCCGACTAAATTTTTTTAATGCAAATTAGCACAAAAAAATAAAAACTGCCAGACCTGTTGATCTATAAACAATTCTAAAAATATTTTTATTCTGGTTCTATGTGGGATTTCATGTGCTGGAAATGTACATTCCAGGTTATCACTGCAATGTTGCCACTACTTTTCTATGCAGGTAATATTCAGTTGGACCTTTCACAACTTTCTCAAAATTTCTAAGTTACAAAATTTCATATGAAATTCCTGAAGGGGCATTTTGTGATCCATAGCCTCGTTCCCCGACTTACCTCAATCATGTTGAGATTTTTTATACCATCTGAACCGTTGCCCTAAGTATTGTATGTGTGCCAAATCTTACGTGCATATTCGATCTACTCCAGAAGAAATTCACAATTTTGTATTTTCTGTCCGTAAACAGACAGATATTATAACACAGTGACCTATGGGGCAGCGTGATATGAGCATTCGCTCATAACATCAAAATGCACCTACAGAATCAACTGAAACTTTGGAAATAAACTTTACTTGAGGATAGCCAGTGAGCCATAAATACAAAGAAGGTGCTGGGATCATACAATGCACCTCTAAGCTTCCAAATCAAATGAGAAACTATCCCTTTAATATTGGCAGCTATTACATCCATCTGGAGCAGAGATATTAAGAGAAGGTATACAGGATGTCAAAGTCCTTTTTTTTTTTTTTTTTTTTCACAGTGGCCTATGGGACCGTGGGAAACGAGCATTTGCTTATAACACAAAACCGCAAAGTCGGGATCAGCTAAAAAGTTGTGAATAAGCTTTTCTCAAGGATATCTAGTGAACAATGAATAAAACAGAAGCTGAAATCACGAAATGCACCTTTAATATTTGCCAAAAAAAGTTTGTTTGCCTAACCCACCCGACCCTAGCAAAAAAACTGCCGACTCAATTTTTTTTAATGCAAATTAGCACAAAATAATAAAACTGCCAGACCTGTTGATCTAATATAAACAATTCTAAAAATATTTTTATTCTGGTTCTATGTGGGATTTCGTGTGCTGGAAATGTACATTCCAGATTTTCACTGCAATGTTGCCACTACTTTTCTATGCAGGTAATATTCAGTTGGACCTTTCACAACTTTCTCAAAATTTCTAAGTTACAAAATTTCATATGAAACTCCTGAAGGAAAGATTTTTAAAGGGGCATTTTGTGATCCATAGCCTCGTTCCCCGACTTACCTCAATCATGTTGAGATTTTTTATACCATCTGAACCGTTGCCCTAAGTATGGTATGTGTGCCAAATCTTACGTGCATATTCGATCTACTCCAGAAGAAATTCACAATTTTGTATTTTCTGTCCATAAACAGACAGAAATTGTAACGCAGTGACCTATGGGGCAGCGTGATATGAGCATTCGCTCATAACATCAAAATGCACCTACAGAATCAACTGAAACTTTGGAAATAAACTTGAGGATAGCCAGTGAGCTATAAATACAAAGAAGGTGCTGGGATCATACAATGCACCTTTAAGCTTCCAAATCAAATGAGAAACTATCCCTTTAATATTGGCAGCTATTACATCCATCTGGAGCAGAGATATTAAGAGAAGGTATACAGGATGTCAAAGTCCATGTCTTGGAGAGATGTGGTCACACAGTCACCATGGTGAGACCATACAAGACTGCTAAGTTAATACTTCAATTTGCAAAGTCTTCCTGCCACCAACATTCCATCTGTAGAAGTTGAATATTTGATCTATGGTAAGTATTCAGATCAAATTCTTAAATCAAAAGGTTAACCAGTTAGTATAAACTTTAAGTTGGATTAGGACCTGTGGCAAAAAAATATGTGATGAGCTTTTAGTGGTTTAATGGCAGTTGTTGCTGTTGGGAAGCCAAAGCAAAAACTGCTGTGCAGAGAACTCATTACCTGATTGCATGCTTTTTTGATGATTTTTTTGGGTAAGATTTTTGGTGTAAATGGAAACTTGCAGGTGTTTTTTTCTCCCAAATATTCAGAAAAATATATATTGTATATATGCTAGAAGAACATAGGGACTGCGACATAAATTTTTATGAGGTACTGTTGTGCCATATGTCTTGTGTATTGGTTAAATTTTTGAGATTCGTGATGTGGAGCTATGTGAAATACAAAAATTAAACGAAGGTCTGTATTGAGGTCACTTTGAGTTAATTGTTTTCTTGTGTACTCAAAATCAGGCCTGCTAGCATGAACGCTGCGTGTATTTTGATAAGATTAGTATAGTTAAATCCTTCCCGCGCCGAATGGCGCATAGGCGGTGCCTATGCTTTTGTTTCCATAACCCGAGACCATACGTCTGCCAATGCCGTGAAAGCTACAGTAGGGGTTATTCTTCTGGTTAGCTTGCGGTTACCTCCCCTACTCCATTCTTTAAATCCGAGCAACCTGACAAGTAAGGCATATACCATTTTTAAAAAAAAGTCTTGGGATGACCCTGTCGGGGTTCGAACCCTCGACCTCCCGACTGGGGGGTGGGAGGAGAACGTTCTAACCACTAAGCCAACACGTCGTTAAGGCGTCGATAACATTAGTATCGCTTTAATTTCATCTTTGAAATGAAAATTGATATAGATTAGTTCAAGAAATGGCATCCTATTCCTTTTTTTAAAAATCTAATTTGGCAAGATTTTGCCCAAAACTATTATTCCCAAACCTAATTATTCATGAGCTAATTGCCATATAATTTGCATAATTATCCATAATACAATGATACTGACTGCTATCGTTATATTAAAGACAAACTTGGGATAGTGAAAATGAGCTTTTTCTGTCCTGTCCTTCTCATGGTAGAATCACTTTTCATATAGAAGTCCATTGATGCAAATGATGTATGACATTCACTTCCGTCAAGCGCTACTGCACAATGGCATACAGCGTGTGACGGAATAAATTGGTTAATACTCATTTGCATCAATGGGACTTCTATATGAAACGTCTACCCTTCTCATAGCCCCTCGGCACCAACCTAATTAACTGGCAGTCGCCAATGTTTCAGAATGTATTTTTTTTGTTTTTTTTATTACAGATTTAATGGAGCCAATGTGTGGCATATTGTAAATGGAATAATTATCTGTTGTGTGTGTGATTCTGCCGGCAGCTTATGGAGCCCCAACCTTGGTATTTTTGTGAAGCAGCTATTCATATTTTATGTTACAGCTATAGTCTAATATATAGTTTTCTTATATGATGGTTGAAAGACAATTTTAAACAGGAAATATTGTTTACAGGAAATATTTCATTCCAAACAATATTTCTGTATTAGGTTGGTTGAAGGGACATACAGAGATCTGGTGATAATCGTAAACCTCTTCTGTTCTGTCCTGGTTCGACAGAGATCCACAAAATAAACATATGCTGAAAATTCCAGTTGACTCCAAAACTCTGTTTCATTTTATGAGAATTTTTGTATATTTTAGTTCCCTTTAGGCCACTCTATTGTAGATATTAAAAGATGGCTCTGCAAGCACCTCTCAGATCAATTTATATGGCTATACAAAAATAACAAAAGTATTAGTGTGCATTTGTGTGTAAGTTGCTATTCTGCTTTCAAAAGAAATCTGCAGGGGGTAGGACATGCCATCCTAACAGCAACAGACTGAATTCAAATCGGCATTGACATCCGGCGTGGCAGGAGTGCTAGTCCTTTCAAAGACTTAACAGTAGGAGGGCGCTATTACACGTATCGGACGGTTACACGTATCGGACGGTTACACTCAGACTTGACTAAAGTCTAGGCCTGGTCACAAATATTTAAATCTTAATGACCGTTATTTGAAATTACACTATTTTGTAGCGGGGTTAATCCACTAACCCCGACGGATTTTGAAGTCAATAATTTATTCCTTAATTATCATGATATTACTAAGATGTATTGAACTAGGGTTTAAGAGGATATTTTGTAATGAACCTGAGACAGAGACTGCCATAGTAAATGCACATAGCAGTTTTATTACCGTTTGGAAATCTCCAATGCCCAAATCGAGCAGGTCGTGTCTTACCCCCCAGAAATCTGCCAAGGACTATTGCCAGGTGCATAACAGCCATCCTATTTTATAATTTTTCTTGCAGTTTCACAAAATGTAAACCTCAAAATTATTTTTAAAGAATGGAAGTGATTAAAGTATGGGCTTAAATCAGTATGTTCAAATATTTTTCTATGCAGAACATCCTCTTTAAGATTTGTATGCTGTAGACTTGTATCAAGTCTGAAGAAAACATACAAAAAAGTTTCTACCATGCTTTTTCAAATAATTGACCAAATATTAAAATTTAACTTTTATGCTTAGATCTAACTTTAAAGGGTCGATACCCAGTTATTCCCGTGCTTTATATTAAAAATTGCGCACGTTTGTGTATCTCGTCGGCTGCGTCACTTAGTGATGTATTTACAAAATACACATCTCAAGAAAAACTGCTTTGAAGATTTTGCAATCTTAATTATTTTCCTCTATACTGTTAACACACACATATTTCTATTTAAAGGATATTTCAATTAAAACCTAGTTGAAAATTGCCAATTGTTAATTTTCAAATATATTTAACTGGTCAAATTCTAATTTATATAGATATGCAAAAAACTAATGTAAAATAAAATATGTCACTTAGTGAAAACAACAAATATCAATCTCAACATGTAAATAACAAATACATTGTGCAAATAAATTTGTTATGTGAAAAGTTGCTATATGAAATTGAAAAAAATAGCAACTACACCACGAACTGAAAAAAATGTCACACAAATGCATCATTATGTGGAACGGCAAATGCTTCAAATTGCAGATAAAATGCTATGGGGCCTGCGCAGATAAGAATAGATTTTTGACAAATAAGTCATTCTATGATGCAGAGAATTTAAGGTTTTGCAAATACAGCATAATTAGTTAATTAATATCTTACTAATTTTAATTAAAAGCCACTTTTGTTTGAAATAATTCGATGAATTTTGTAGAGTAGTACAACACAAACTTAAATGCCCATTTTCTGAAAAAGTAAGAAATATCAGCTTCATCACTATGTGATGTGGCCGACAATATATGTGTGTTCAAAGGGCTACATTGACATGTGAAGGCCGACTCAGAGATTTTCAGACGAGGGCGCCCTCAATTTTCAAACAAATCATGTTTTTTGCATATTCATAATGCTTGTCCATATACATATCACTGTGTAAAGTAGCTAAGCTCAAATCGAAATCCTTCATGTAAAAATCACAACTTTGTTATTAAATTCCAGATCCGGAAATTGTACATGTACACAGTTTCCTATGGCACTGTTATACTATACATAAATGTTTACTGCATGAAAACGTAAAATCCAATTCATCTCAAACTTTGGAATTAGGCATTTTAGGTGACTATCTTTAGTTCTAGTTGACTATTTTTAATTAACACACAAAAAAAAATATATTTCGAAATCTCTGAGTCAGCCTTTAAGTTATATATTATGTGGACTGAAGTTGGGAACGGGCCAAAGACCAAATTCACAAGTGGCTTGTTGTGTACTATGCAGTAGCTGCTGCAGTAGACACAGAGTAGCTGTGGTATAGGCCACCCTGCTAGTAAGAATCTGTCTGTGTAGTATTAAAGCGGCACTGGCACATTTTCACAAAATATGAAATTTCTTCAATTTGATCTCAAATGATAGTCTAGGCCATTGGAAGAACAGAGATATATTTTACACATAAAAATAACATACCCCAAAACAGATAGGGACATTGATATGAGGATAAAGACATCCAGGTAATTTGTAGGCCAACTTTTAAGTTTTCCATAACTTTAATCAACAAATGTGTATATTACATGAATAGTTTTGACTCGTACTCATTGATATGCAAACCACAAAGGTTATAGACCGATCAAACCAGGTGATAGCGTGGGAAACATGCGCAGTGTACAGAGTGTGTGTTCTTGGTGTTTAACGCCATTTTTGTCGTCTGCCGAATTTAACGTCTTCCAGGCGACGTTAAGGATAAAATCAACGTCGCCGGCGACGTTAAATTAGAAAATCGTTATGTTTTGACCCATAAGGAAAAGCTGATTTGGTCTGCTTAATCATTTTGGGTGAGGTTTGTGATATAAAAGCCTTACAACCATTGAACAATATCGATTTGAAAAATCTTGAGGGGCGCACTATTTTTCAAAATGTGACAAGTGTCTCTTAAAGCCAACTGACAATGGAATATACTGCAATGAGAGTTATAGGTAATATTTTCTACAGTGAGTCTGTAACAAGATGTACAAAAACATCTCAGAGGAACAGTGTGAAAAGATGTTTGTTTTGTCTGTCTTCTCACTGAAGGAAAATTCTCATAATGATTGACAAATATTTGAACAGATGGATTGTTGTAATGTGCCATTTTAATTTGAAAGCAATATTCAAATTTAGATGTTTTATGTGATGTAATCAAGCGAAATCAGATGTTAATGGCAAATAAGAGATTAAAAAGGTGCAACGAGAGATTTCAAATAACAGGTGTTCCCGAAAAAAATGCTGAAAATTCGGATTTTGGCAATGGTTTGTATTGTAAAGCTTTATCAAGATATTCCCATCTGTAAGGATAAGCTGAGAAACGTTTCTTTGGTACAAAAATGTGAAATTTCTAATTTCGTTATGGGCAAATACGAAGTCAGCCGATGTTTTTACTTGAAATATAAGCATATTACAAATAGGCCTTTTGTTGTCATAAGTTATTTCCTGTAACCAAAAAAAAGGTAGGGAGTCTTTTGAGCGTATAATCTATATGAAAATCACTACATATCATAGAAAATATTTAATGACTTGAAAATCTCTCGTTGCACCTCTAAGAGATGAGCTCTGATGCCATATTAATCTCTATTAATAGCAATTAAGAGTATTTTACTGGAAATACTGATTGTTGGTTTAAAACTGCATATCTTGAGGGCGAGAAATAGAAATCAGTGCTATAGCTCACTGAGAAGATGTGATGTGTGCTCATGCATGAGCCAGGGTGCATGAGCATACAAAAGTAGCAAGTGATAAGAGTGATTGGATAGTATCACACAACATTCAGTGCATGTGCATTGATTTGCCTATTTCTTGGAGCAACATGTAAACCGAGTGAAAGAGGTTGTAACTTTTCAGGATTTCAGATATTTGGCCATTAAAAAAAAAACATTCCAGAATGTTATAAAAAGTCAATTTCTGAGAGCAAAATGTTAACGTAAAAGTTAAAATTGCATCAAAACCAAAGTTGTAAGGTACCAATTTATTTTAGAGAAGGGGGGTATTGTACCCTAAAATCGCGTAAAGAAATACGTTCCCCGGAGAGCTTCACCGGATGGTACGCTGTTTTTAACAAACAAATTTTGGCCTTCTATCGTTGGTTCAAATTTGGCATTCAGGAAATGGCCCCCGACTACTGACTCTGTTACATCTCTGAGTTGACACACAACAGAAAAACCACTCTATTTGACCCAATTTTATAACAAAATTGTTGCTAAAACATGTTGGGAAATATGAACAATATAAATGCATTCACCTCCAAGGAAAATTAATCGGTCCTACGCAACACACACGCATTCAAAAGCACTGCGCACAGTACATGGAATGCAATTAAATGCTATCGATAAACATATTTTTGTAAACTTTTACTAAATTGGTTGCTAAATATAGGAGTGTATTAATAATTTTTTTATCTCACTGAGAAGTCTCAGTGTTTAGTTAAGAGTCCCAGGAAATGCAAATAGAATTGATGTGGTTTGTGTCAAGTCTATAAGGAGGGACCAGAAAGCATTCGATATTTGGGTTGGTGATGACATCTTTTGTGGTGCTATTGATTTTTCAGAGAGTAATAGAAAATTCCAGGTGACTGGTGTGAATCTATTGATGTCACTGGTAGTGTTTTTTTTCTGGCCCTGTTTATTGGAATGGAATGTCCCATAAAGATTTGGAGTAGGTTTATCATCTCATTTCCTGGGACCTTTAAAGGGCCATGGTCTGATCAGTAATGGCCTTGTCTTCAGAACCCCAGATTTCATTGGAAGTGGTCAGAATTTTGGTATCTGAAGAAAGCTATTATTCTCATAGGGCTAAAGGACAGATGTTTGGTTTAGATGTTATGAACAAAATGTGCCCCATTTTGGTCAACCAATATTAATTTTATTCAGTACTCCATGGGGTTTATAAAATCACATTTTTGGCTCTCACTTCAAAACAAATTGAAATATTGACACAAAACTTTACGGATGGGGTTTTGGGGTAAAGGCCATTCTGTCAAGATGAAAACTTTTATACTTAAATCGGGCCATCCCACTTTAATACCTTTACATTCTGTTGTTTTTTAATTACTAAAATACATCTAAGTGCAATCATCACAAAGTTACTAATTCAAACTTTCCTTGCAGAGTAAGAAATGTGATATAAGTTTATATTTGTACAATATGCAATTTTTAAAAATATGTTCGTATTGATATTAACACTTTCGATAACGGTGCAATGAAATTTTGGTAATCAAAGAAATGTCAGTAATTGAGGAATTTCAATTCAAATGACATTAAATTTATATATATCTGTAGACAACCTGGTGTGTGTTTTCTGCTTAATTTTGGTGTTTTTCAAATATGCACACAACAATTTGTCATAAATTCTTGTATTTAGCTGTATTTTATGAGAATTTTAATGCTTAAAACAATGTTTTAAACAGAAGATGGGATTTGCCAGTGGCGTAACCAGAAAGGGGGGGGGGGCAGCTTCCCTGTTGTGGGGAATCTTGCCCCCCTTTCCCCTTCAAATGTGGATGATCTCAAAGGTCATGGAACAAGGTCAAAGGTCATCTGAGGACATTCCAGACTCATCTTGCCAGGGGATGACGAAGTTTACTTGCAGTATTTTTTTGTCTTGCCTCTGAGCTTGCTCAGAACAAGACTAAGAAATCACTATTTCTGTAGTATGCATGTAGTATGTGTAATGTCCAGTCAGTTTGGTGCAAGTTTTGTAATGTTATCTCCTGCACAGTCCAAATGCTGGCCCACGGTCCAACTGGAGTGAGAGCTGATTAAAGGAGTATTCTAGGGTTTCAGAAATTTTGGTTTACATGCATACCAAAATCACTTTGGTTTTGATCTTGAAAGGTTAAAGGGCCCAACAGACTAATAGTGTGGTCCCTGGGGGTTTTGACCCAGAAAAAATTGTTATTGAGCTGATTTTTGCACCAGATAAGCAGAATGCATCATACAACATATCCAAATCCCCATAAATCCCCCTTGGGGAGAAAATTTTATCCAAGATGGCCGCCAAATTAGCTATATCTCGGCTTTTAAAGTAGATGTTGATGATTTTAGTGTTTTTGAATATGTTTTGGGGTCAACGAATCCAAATATGTACAAATCTAAATCACTGATGACTTCCTTCACTCCAAAATGGCCGCCATTTTATATAATTAGCTATATCTCATGTTTTTGAATATGTTTTGAGGTTCAAAGAATTCAGTTTTTGTTTAAATCTAAATCATTGATGTTTTCCTTAACTCAAAAATCCAAAATGGCCACCAAAATGGCTGCCAATTTGCTGCTATTACATATCTTCTCACTGACATATACTTTCCTTTGCAGTTTCCTGCAAGAAAGCTAGGTCAAACTGTCGCATATATCGGAGGGTTGTTTAAAAGCAATAATCCCGAAAAGGGATTGTTCTAATTACCAAATAATAGTAATTTTGGTTCATCTTTAGTCTATTCGAAAGAATGACTTGGGTGTTATGTTATTTGAACTTAATCAGAATGCAATTTCCCAAAACTGCAAAAAAAAAAAAAAAAAAAAAAAAAAAAAAAAAAAAA